>JASEVX010000001.1:218479762-218568674 GCA_031761405.1 Serripes groenlandicus
AAGTGAAGGTTTAACAGACAGAGAGATACAATTGATTTGCTTTGTTTTTATAGGAGTCATACACCATTTTCAACACTATTTTAGTTACCAGTACATCACAGCAACAGTTCATTTATTCATGATACCTGGGTTAACAAACCAGTATTAGGCTAGGGAATGTACCTTGACCAAGGTCAATCCATCACATCGCTGCGACTGGAGATCGAAACCAGGTCGCCTGGTTCAAAATCTTCATTTCTATCCACCCGGCCACATCAGATTCATGACATACAATGGAGATGCGACCCCTGAGTGTCATCTGATTTAAGGCAGGTATCACAGAAAAGTTCTGACTGGCAACATCAAGAAAGTCTTGTAAAAGCTAATTTGTTTAGCCCTCTCCCACGCATTTTGATGTTTCTGCAGCAGACGACTTTTGCAATCATTGAGGCAAAAGGAGAAATTTCTCATTATGAGACGTAGTTTGCTTTATGAAATTCATATAATTATCATACTGACGGATCAAACAACCAACCCATACAGTGATTCCAGTGTTCCCAACAAATATTTTTGAATGGGTATAAAACCGGAATTATACAGGACTAGATAAGGAGGATTAAATAAGTCTTTCTTCCATGATATCTCTCTAAGCACTCATTTAACCTATGTTGATGGTACTCAAAAGACTAAATCTCACTGAGATGATTCTTTTGAGTACCCACAATATAGGTTTTGTAAGTCAAATAAGAATTTGAGAGCTTGAAAAAACGCTCCTTATCTAGAGATCTGTGACTACCTTCAACTCTTCTACTTGGTTAGCGACATGGATCATCAATCTCTCACCAAGAAACTTCATTCCATAGGGTCCTATTAACTCTGCTAGGGCTTTCAATTCTGTAATATAGGGAACAAAGAGGAAATAAAATAAACTAGAACTATCACTGAAGATGATAAATACCCCCTAAACAGCACCTTGACCTACACCATAACTTAATTAGTAAAAGGGCCATAACTCTGTAAAATATCATGCAATTGTAACCCCTTTAGGATATGCACATCTCCTTATGGTATAAAAGATTCTTGTAAAATTTTATTAAATTCCACCAAGTGGTTTGTAAGAAATAGGCCGGACAAAACATGGCTTCCGACCAACCGACCGACCGACTGCCCGACACAGTGACTCCTATATACCCCCTCTTCTTCGAAGGTGGTATAATCAATATCGACAAGAAACCAGTAAATTAACAAATGTATGCTTCCAAAATGGGTTGTAAAAATCAAAGAGCCATAACTCCATAAACAAAATGTTGAATCTTAACAAAGTTAGTTTTAACTTATTTATTTAACATCGATTGCGAAACAAGCTTTCAGCTTATATTAATCACACTCAATGTCTGCTTCCTGGTGACTTAACCAGTACTCAGGCAATTTGTATGGAAAAAATCCTAAAGGCAGCTCCCGCTCATCACAGGATTCAAACCCTGTACCTTTGGTACGAGAAACAAAGCTCTAGCACTGCACCACTGTCAAAATTGATAATATACACATGCCCTCTTCATACTGAAGAGAAATAGCCCCGACATGAAAACAGGTTGGCCTGACAAAAAGCCAATGCAGTGCCTACATGCTTCCTAGGCATATTCTGTGAATACAATAATGGAATAATGGAAGTATGCAGCCATTGCATAGGAGAAAACAACTTTAGGAATGGGAGAAATTACACTTAACCCTTTCCACCATAAAGACGCAATCTGATGCATCTGCAGCAGACAGCTTTTTGAAAACATGGCAACAAAAGAAGAAATTGCTCAAAACAAGCAATTTCAACCTTTGTCACCATGTGTTCAAATCTATTCAATTATTGTACTTTCATTTAAAGGGAGTTTCCAAATGATTTCAGGTATGTTTTCAAAGTCGTCTGCTGCAGATCTGTGGCATAAGGGAAAGGGTTAAGTTAACATACATAACGCATTCCTCTGAGGTTTACCTACCGGTTAAATCAGCGTATTCCTCCGCAGCAAATGGGACCTGAACCCCGTCCTGCTGATAGCTAACAAAAGCTTTCTGTGTCGGAGAGAACAATATCTGCCCTACATTACAGGTCACTTTGCGTAGTAATACATCTAGATACCTAAAACAAATGTGTATAATATTGAGCTCTAGATAAGGGCCATTCTTCATGTTCTAAAATCCTAGTTCAACACTTAACCCTTTCCCTCATACGACAATTCTGCAGCAGACGACTTTGAACGTAGTTTGTCAAAACATAGAAAATCTCCATAATTGAATGGATAACCTATGACAAAAAGTGGAAAACATTGTGGCAAAAGGAGAAATTGCACGTTTTGTGCAATTTCTTCTTTTGTCACTATGTTTTCAAAAAGCCGTCTGCTGCAGAGGCATCAGACAGCGTCTATGTTAGGGAAAGGGTTAAACCCTATGCTGTGGGTACTCAAAAGAATCGTTTTGGTGAAAGAATTCTTTTAAGTACATATCTCTGCCACAACATCACCTATCAAAATGTTAATGCCTTATTTCTCACAATATTCATTCCCTGGGTGCCATCTCATAAATAGTGTGTGCATTGTTGGAACAAAAATGATACTAGTTGTATAAACTCCAATATATAGAATACTAGTAGAATGTTGTCGAATTGGAGATTAACACTCACAATCCTTTGATAATCAGCCTGTGTAAAAACCTACTCTGGTCAAGGTTACAAGTAAGTTTAGTTGGATATGATTGTTTTTTTACCACTTAAACTGAACTTACAACTTTGTATAGTTGGCAGTTATTGATTGTTTTTTCAACATTAAAACTTAACTTACCAGTTAGTATGGTTGGCAGGTATAGATTGTTTTTACACCACTAAAACTGAACTTACCAGTTAGTATAGTTGGCGGTAGTATAGTTGGCGGTAGTATAGTTGGTGAATATTTATTTTTTTTACCACTTAAACTGAACTTACCAGTTAGTATAGTTAGCGGTTATTGTTTTTTCACCACTAAAACTGAACTTACCAGTTTGTATAGTTGGCAGTTATTGTTTTTTCACCACTAAAACTATCTAGAGGCTGGGTTTGTTGTGGAAGAACGTTGTTGAACACTCTGGCAATGTCAATGTGAACTGTAAAATATACATGACATTTTATTTATTTTAAAGCAACTGTGCCATTATTTGGTGTCCAAATACTTCATATACTCAACCCTTTCCCACATACAATAAATCTGCAGCAGATGACTTTGAAAATATCTAGGTAGAAATGTCGAAGATTTCTTTAAATTAAAGTATAACAAATGAAAGGAGAAAAAAAAAACATTGTGAAAAAAGAAGAAACTGCTCATTATGAGCAATTTCTCTTGTTGCCACAATGTTTTGAAAAGTAATCTAAAAAATAGGCATCAAAAAGCATCTATATTCGGGAAAGGGTCAAAGTTCATGTACTTAGATAAGTTGTACACATGATCATATTTGCAAAACATGTTGTTGCAAATTGGTAATAGAGTTAATCAAAGTACAGAAAGTACTGGTAACGAATTATTTTGAACATGTATTGTAAAATCAAATTTATGAATGCAATTGATCATGCTATTGCACAATTTAGTCTATTTTATTATTATTAATATTTTTGTCCAGAGATTTTTTTTATCAGTTGACAGTTTTAGTAAATGTAGCATTTCAACGGCGATGCGAGCGTTTAACATGCACACTAACTCTTTCACTGAGCTCTGCGTAAAGTCTGTCAAAACACCCATGGCATATTTGTGAGATTTACATTGTTAGTTTGATTTGTTTTCGTCACCAGGGGCGGATCCAGGATTTCGGCTTATATTATAACTATGTTTCATGTGAGTGAATTAATTATTATAAATCTATAATGTTTCAAAAATCGCATAAAATAAGAATTAAAAAAAAAAAAAAAAGAACAGTTCCAATTGGGACCCGAACTTGCGTCCATAAATAGTCCATGCTTAGAAGTTCTACACGCTCTGCATTACACCACGGTACTTTGATACAACGTATGAGCGTTACTTTCGTATATATATTAAGCTAACTGAATGCGCGCGTATGTAAACCATGATCTATAATTAGCTCTGCGTAGTGGCATATTTGTGAGATTAACATTGTTCTATACAGCGTGGGGTCGACTTCTAGTGAATGGACATACGACTAAAATTCATACTCGTGCCTTATACGTACCTGCCGACAAATGAAATATATATGCGCGTACTGTTAATTTGATATTTTCTAGAAAATTGATTATCTATGATGATTCGATAGTATAATTATGACTTCACTGTATTGAAATAACACGTAGAAGTCATTTTAATATCGAAAAAATACTAGGACTATTTAGGTGCAGCGAATGTGTATTCTAAGCGGAAGTGTAGTTTAACCGTGACTTCCGGAAAAAAAAACGATCGCGTTAACTGTATTATTTTTTGAGAAAAAATAATTTGTTAAAAATGCAGTAGGGGTCACCTCTATCAAGCAGCCATCTGAATATCAATCAAAGAACATTTTCTTTGTATCTTGTATTTAGCAGCCAAATTTAGACTCGACAGTGGGGACCTGCTTAATTTTGTCTTTTAAGTTATGAGTTCATCAACTTCAAGTGCTTCATGGTAATATATCAACTGGAAGACTAACCAAGAAAAATAACATTCGCATCTTTTTCAGCTCTATAAAATTCTCCTTTTGCCACAATGTTTTCAACTCTCGACAATAAATATACTTTCATTCAAACAGACTTTCCATAATATTTTTGCAGATCACCTGTTGTAGATTTGCTGCAAGTGGGAAAGGGTTAACATATGACATGTGTGAACTAACAAACACCCAGTATCACCTACCATAATTTTCAATGGACTGTAAGACAGACATAATAGACTTGACACTACACAGCAGCTCTGACGGTTTGGCGATCTCATTTGTATCCGGGTTGTACATCATCATTCCCACTAGGGCTCTGTAATAAAACAGAAAAGTAAAAACTATAAAATACCATTTTCCATCAAAATCCACCCATTGAGGGTCAAGTTAAGGGTGGCAGAGACTGTGAGAGTGGCTCAAAGGAAGAGCGCAAAAGGTCCTGGGTTTGATTCAAATCAGATCCAAATTTGGGATTGGGTATAATAATTGAATGGATAACCTATGACTAAAAGTGGAAAACATTGTGGCAAAAGGAGAAATTGCTTGTTTTGAGCAATTTCTTCTTTTGTCACTATGTTTTCAAAAAGCCGTCTGCTGCAGAGGCGTCAGAAAGCGTCTTTATGAGGGAAAGGGTTAATTCATTTCATGACAAAAATTTAAATTTCCCACTTTCCAACCATGTTTTAAACACCTTACTTTTAATCATTATTTCGCTGTTCCATATATTAAATTTTGTTCTCCCTGGATCTTTTCAAAGCAAGTGACACTCAAATTACCATATTAGGTAACAGGAAATGTGATATGTGTTCATCTATTAACATGAAAGGATGATAAGAAAGAAGTAAAATATAATGTGTATTTATTTTTCTACAAGATAAAAGAGTTACGAAAGAAGAAATAAAGTAACATATGTGTTCAAAATTAGAGAGTTAAAGAAGAAATCAAATAATATGTGTGTTCATTTTTCTATAAGATTAGAGAGTTAAATAGAAGAAATAAGTATCATGTCTGTTCATTTTTCTACATATTAACGAGTTACGAAAGAAGAAGTAAAGTAACAAGTCTATTCATTTTTCTAGAAGATTAAAGAGTTACGAAAGAAGAAGTAAAGTAACATGCATGTTCATTTATCTACATATTAAAGAGTTACGAAAGAAGAAGTAAAGTAACAAGTCTATTCATTTTTCTAGAAGATTAAAGAGTTACTAATGAAGAAGTAAAGTAACATGCATGTTCATTTATCTACATATTAAAGAGTTACGAAAGAAGAAGTAAAGTAACAAGTGTAACAAGAATTACAATAGAAGTAAATAACATTTGTGTTCATTTTGCTACAAGATTGATTGATTGATTGGGTTTAACGCCGTTTTTAACAATTTCTGTTATATCACGGCAGCCAGTTCACCTACTCATGCATTTCCTGGTTTTCTCACACCAGTACTCCACACAACAATCTTCCCAAGCAATTGGCTACAAGAACAAAGAGTTAACCAAGAAGAAATAAAATAACATGTCTGTTCGCATTCCAAATCAATATGTTTCTAACATAAATTAATTGGGGAGTTTTAACACATCTTAAGGGAAGCATTAGTTGCATTAAGATGCTTTCTGACACCTCCGTAGCAGACGACCTTTGAAAACATTGTTGCAAAGGGAGAAATGCTTATAATGAGCAATTTCTTCTCTTGCCACAATGTGTTCAATTCAATTCAATGACTTTACTTTCATTTACAAAGATTTTCCATAATTTAGCCAAGACATTTTTGAAGTTGTTTCCTGTGTATGTGGGGAAGGGGGTTTACTAGTTTCCCTGATATGACACATATAGAGTCACATGCTTTCAAAATATCTATGAGTAAAAAGTAGGATTTGATTTTGTGAAGAGCATTTTCATATTTTCCAACAACCTTTTCTTGAAGTTATCTGATTCAGGAAAAATGGTTAACATAACTCTATCTATGAAAGGTATTAACCCTTTCCCACATATAGACGCTTTCTGATGCCTCTGCAGAAGATGGCATTTTAAAACATTGCAAATAAGGAGAAATTGCTCATCATGAGCAATTCCTCCGTTTGCTACAATTTTTTCAACTCTTTCCAAAAATCAACATTTCTTATATATATTTCTCAATTTAAAGTCGTCTGCTGCAGATTTGTTGTATGTGGGAAAGGGTTAACATGTACAAAATGAAATGGTATAAAAAAAAAAGGTCTAAAAACGATAACAAAAATATCGCTGACTTTCAACTTGATCACTATAAAACACAAAAAGAGGATCTAACACCAACTGTCATGGAATAAGTCTTACAACAACTGTCATGGAATAAGTCTAACAATAACTGTCATGGAATAGGTCTAACAACAACTGTCATGGAATAAGTCTAACAACAACTGTCATGGAATAGGTCTAACAACAACTGTCATGGAATAGGTTTAACTCCACGAAAATAAACAAAAACACTACAGATTCACTCACTCGCTTACACACATCGGGTGATGGGTAATAGGTCATTATACATTTAAACTTTTGCAAAAACATAAATAGTGGATAGGTATGATAGGAAAGGGTGGAAATTGCCGCAACTGTTTTACTCCACAACTGTCAAAATATAACAAGATCATCAGTAAACACAGATGAATGCTCCCAAAATGGGTTTAACCTATTTCCACATATAAACCCATTTTTGCGCATCTGCAGCAGATGCCTTTTGAAAAATTGTAAAAACGAGCAATTTCTTCTTTTGCCAAAATGTTTTCAACTATTAAAACATATGATACATCTATATCATTAACTATAACTTCATTTGTAGCCATTTTCAATATTTTAACTAAATGTCTTCAAAGTCGTCTGCTGCAGATTTGCTGTATGTAGGGAAGGGTTAATCCTTTCCCTCATATAGACTATTTCTGACGCCTCTGCAGCAGACGACTTTTTGAAAACATGATAACAAAAGAAGAAATTGCTCAAAACAAGCAATTTCTCCTTTTGTCACATCAACTCTGCTTAATTTTTATACGTTCATTTAAAGGGAGTTTCCAAATTTTTATCGGGTGTATTTACAAAGCCGTCTGCTACAGATTTTCTGTATGTAGGGAAGGGTTAAGTATATTATCAAAGGGTAAAAGCTAGAACTTGAATTTTAACAAACTGGTGATTTTGTACTTTAAGTTTTTTGGTACTAGAGCTTCCAATATAGTTTTATTCCAACCATTTATTGCTGATAAATAGCGGCTAAGCCATGATTCAAAGACAGGGCAGAGAAACACAGACAAACAGAAAATGTGGGCATTATCTGCTTTGCCAATTTAGAACATTTAGGATTAAAAAAATAAAAACTACATGCATTAAGGGACAATTTCTTTTTTATCCCCCAAGCTTGGAAGATTTTTTTGGGGGGGGGGGGGGGGTCTTATACTCATTACTAAGTAAAAAGAAATATATTTTGGAAAATGATGAACATTAAGATCAAAATGGTAATAGTTGTGTGTTTCATGCTAGAAGACAGAGAAGAGCAATAAGAGGTTGGAATAAAGAGCGAGATTATTGTGTGTAGAGATGATATATTGTGTATAGTTAGTATGAGCTTCTGTCAAGAAATGCATAGATAATTAGAACAGACAAGTATCCTTAATTCATTGCATACACTAAGCTAAAGCTATCTTAACCCTTTCCCTCATACAACAATTCTGCAGCAGACGACTTTGAACGTATTTTGTCAAAACATAGAAAATCTCCATAATTGAATGGATAACCTACGACAAAAAGGGGAAAACATTGTGGCCAAAGGAGAAATTGCACGTTTTGTGCAATTTCTTCTTTTGTCACTATGTTTTCAAAAAGCCATCTGCTGCAGAGGTGTCAGAAAGTGTCTATATGAGGATAAGTTGTGGCATCTAGTAAATTCAAAAGATATTTTTGATACAGAGTTTCCCACTTTCCCACTTACTGACGCATCTGCAGCAGACGACGTTTGAAAACATTGTGGCAAAAGGTGACATTGCTTTAATTTGCTTGCAATGAACATTTTCTCCTCTTGCCACAATGCTTTCAACTTAACTGATTGATTGTCTTTTCATTTATAGAGTTCCCATATTTTAGTCTAAATTTTGTATAAGTTGTTTGCTGCAGATTTGTTGTCTGTGGGAAAAGGATAAAATACTCATTGGGAGCAATTTCTCCTTTTCCAACATTGTTTTCAAATGCTGTCTGCTACAGAAACTGTTTTAAATGTCTTGCCTCATGAGCAACAGCAACCAATAACATGTACACTTTTTTTATTTATGAAATAAAAAGATAAACCTAGCATTTTGGTCTAAACTATCCATTACAAAACAGGAACTGTAACTAATCACAAGTTCAACCTTAAAATTTGAATATAAATGTCTATGCATGCCTGCAACTTCAACAATTTCCCTCATAACAAAGTTTTCCAGATATATGAAATTATTTTTGGATAATGAGAAACAGGTATTTATGTGCAATTTCTCCCTTCCAAACTTTGTTTTGTATTCGGCCTTAAAATTACCTAAAATGTAGCTCTTTTCACTTTATTTTTTCAGACAGGATATGTTGTCTGTAGTCAGGCATTCATACATGTTTATAATAAAGTGGTGAAACCAACCAGTATAAACACTACTTAATATAAGGGAAACAGTTGAGTTAGGTATATACATATTGTTTGTCCATCTTATGAAGGGTTAACATAATAAATATCAAGGCATTAATTCACCAACCAGTCTAAAAACCAGTCTTAGTATTACACCCTCCCTGAAACTTGAATGAAGCAGACAACTTTGGAAGACACTGTGGAAATGTGAGGAATTACTCAAAATAATAATTCCTCCTTTTTCCCACAAGGTTTTCAAATCTTAGTGGAAAATAAATTCATAATAACAGACTATAAATATTATGTCTTGGCTGTTTTCAAAGCAGACATCTATCATCATATCAGGCAATATTTAACCGTTTCCCTCATACAGATGCTTTCTGATGCCTCTGCAGCAGATGACTTTTGAAAATAAAGTGGCAAAAGGAGAAATGGCTTATGATGAGCAATTTCTCCTTTTGCCACAATGTTTTCAACTCTATTCAATAATTAAGTTTTCATCTATAGAGGGTAACTATATTTCCAACCAGATTTTTTTGTTGTCTTCTGCAGAATTGTTCTACGTGGGAAAGGGTTAAAATTTCATCATTCAAATGAAGACTGATCCTCAGAGAATTTGGTGAATACTGGCACAGTTTGAAGGGTCAAAAAACTTTTGACGATCATGCATTATTGAGTTTCTAGAGTCTACATTTTGTTTTCATTCCAGATACATACTTATCCTTAAACACATCTTTGAACGTCAACATTCTTAAAAAAGAAGTTACATGTAAACAATTAACTACAAATCATTCACACCATAATTTTCTTATAACTTCATCTCAGTTTTTAACACTTAAAATTTGGCAGCGTCACAAGGAAAACTTGTTTCCTCAATTTACAATGAGATAGACCTAAAGCTGGACTTTCATAAATGTTTAAAAAAGGGGCATTACTGAATAATTATTAAAGCCAGAATTATGTGACTTGGAATAGACCTGTGTATTGTTCCTAGGAACATATGTACCAAGTTTCATTTGAAAATGTTGAAGGGTTTTTGAGTTATGAGGTAAGGTTTAAGTTTTGTGACGACTACTACGCCAAGGGTATCACTTTATCCGACATTTTTTATTCAAAAAACAGACAAGCTTAAAAACAAAGAGAGTTCATCTTGTCCACTTAATGATTCAATTAATGACATTTCCATCGATATATAGGTCTTATGAACTCATTGTGTTAAAAGCAGATTTTTTATGATGAGCAATTACTCCTTTTATCACATTTTTTATATATTTTGTTTAAAAGTCAATACTAAGCTATTTCTAGATTTCTTATCTGCCTGTTTAAATATATCAGGTAATGGTTAATACCAGTTAGCGATAGAAATTGATGCCCAGGTAAAATGCTGGTGTTATCATCCAAACGTCAAGAATTGGGATCTTCCCACAAAACGGACTCAAGTACTGGTTGAGTATCTGCATTAGAATTTTTTTTAGACATTGTCTCAAAAAGAGAAATTCACCTTTTGCCATGATGTTTTCAGTGCTAGTAAATAATAAGACCTTCAATTAAAGAGAATTTTCATATTTTTGTTTAGATGTTTTCAAAGTTGTCTGCTGCAGATTTGTTGTATGTTGAAAAGGGTTAACCCTTTCCCTCATACGACAATTCTGCAGCAGATGACTTTGAACGTATTTTGTCAAAACATAGAAAATCTCCATAATTGAAGTGGAAAACATTGTGGCATAAGGAGAAATTGCATGTTTTGTGCAATTTCTTCTTTTGTCACTATGTTTTTAAAAAGCCGTCTGCTGCAGAGGCGTCAGAAAGTGTCTATATGAGGGAAAGGGTTAAGTATCAACAAAGTAGATCTTGACGGTGATACACATGATTAAGTTCTAAGGACTGGTTTTACAATCAATGTAAAATACATCAGTTCAGAAACTTTTCGTTATCTAGAGTAGAAAAGAAAGATTTTCTGAAAGCACTCTTTTGGTTAACTCCCTGGAACATTTTCTTGCCCAATACTCAAGCATCTAAATACAGTCAAACCTGTGTTTTAAAAACACCCATGGAAAATGAACAATCAGGTCTTTCATCACAGGTGGTCTTTAATTCAAGGTCTTTTATTCCATAATATACAGAAAATGAGTATTTTGGAAACTAAATGAATGGTCGCTACAGACAGGAAATTTCTATTCCAAGGTGCTTTTAGCACAGATTCGACTGTATAAGTCTCCATAAGACTAGATAAGGGGGAGAAAAAAGGTCTTTCCCAACAATATCACCCTTATTAACCCTTTTCCTCATATAGACGCTGTCTGACGCCTCTACAGCAGACGGCTTTCTGAAAACATAGTGACAAAAGGAGAAATTGCTCAAAAAAAGCAATTTCTCCTTTTGCCACAATGTTTCCACCTTTAGTCATTGGTTATCCATTCAATTATAGAGATTTTCTATTTTTTGACAAAATATGTTCAAAGTCGTCTGCTGCAGAATTGTCATATGAGGGAAAGGGTTAAAGAACATGCAAAACACCCCTTATCTAGATCTTAGACACTCCATTTTCAATAATTCTGTCCAAGTTTGGTTGAATACTAAAGAGGACGCACACCAGTAGGGAATTAACCCTTTCTGACGCCTCTTAATCAGACAACTTTTGAAAACATTGTGACAAAAGGAGATATTGCTCAAAATGAGCAACTCATCAGTTTGTCACAATGTTTTCAACTCCATTCAATAATTGCCCTTTCATTTGTAGAGATTTTATATGTTTTTTACTAGATGTTTTCAAAGCCATCAACTGAAGATTTGTCGTAATTGGGAAAGGGTTACTCCTTTTTCAACAAACAACAAATTTACAGCAGACATCCTTGTAAATATATGAAAATATAAGGAAAATCTCTTCAAATACTAGAATTGTTTTGACAAAAACATATGTCTCCCCCTCAAATATCTGTCAAAATCTCTCAAAACATTCCAACCTATAAAGCAGACACACAAAAATTTGACCAAGTTGGACAGTACTCAATTTTTAATTACTAATGTTTTGTCTTGACATGGTACAAAGTGGACATGATTTCAAATGGTTTACAGAAACACATATTTTTACTGCAGCTGTAACATTCAAGACTGAAGTATTCTTCAAAACAGTTAACAACTGTTGCTAAACATAAGCAAGCCGTCTTGGAGATATTGAGTGGACAGAAAATAAAGCCTAAAACCTTTGAGCTTCAAGCATGACCTTGACCTTGAACCGGTATGGTCGAGACGCGGGTTCTGCACGTCGCCTTGATGAGGTGAACATGTGACCCAAGTTTCATGAAAATTCTTTAAGCTGTTTTGGAGATATGGAGCGGCACAAAATAAAGCCTCAAACCTTTGACCTTCAAGCGTGACCTTGACCTTGACCTTGACCCAGTATGTTCGAGACGCGGGTTCTGCACGTCGCCTTGATGAGGTGAACATGTGACCAAATTTTCATGAAAATCCTTCAAGCCGTCTTGGAGATATTGACTGGACACGAAATAAAGCCTAAAACCTTTGACCTTCAAGCGTGACCATGACCTTTAACCGGTATGGTGGAGACGCGGGTTCTGCACGTCGCCTTGATGAGGTGAACATGTGACCCAAGTTTCATGAAAATCCTTTAAGGAGATATGGAGCGGACACAAAATAAAGCCTCAAACATTTGACCTTCAAGCGTGACCTTGACCTTGACCCAGTATGGTCGAGACGCGGGTTCTGCACGTCGCCTTGATGAGGTGAACATGTGACCCACGTATCATGAAAATCCTTTAAGGAGATATGGAGTGGACACAAAATAAAGCCTCAAACCTTTGACCTTCAAGCGTGACCTTGACCCAGTATGGTCGAGACGCGGGTTCTGCACGTCGCCTTGATGAGGTGAACATCTGACCCAAGTTTCATGAAAATACTTCAAACCGTCTTGGAGATATGGAGTTGACACAAAATAAAGCCTCAAACCTTTGACCTTCAAACGTGACCTTGACCTTGACCCGGTATGGTCGAGACGCGGGTTATGCACGTCGCCTTGATGAGGTGAATATGTGACCCAAGTTTCATGAAAATCTTTCAAGCAGTCTTGGAGATATGGAGCGGACACGAAATAAAGCCTCAAACCTTTGACCTTCAAGCGTGACCTTGACCTTGACCCTATATTGTCGAGACACGGGTTCTGCACGTCGCCTTGATGAGGTGAACATGTGACCAAAGTTTCATTAAAATCCTTCAAGCCGTCTGGGAGATATGGAGCGGACACAAAATAAAGCCTCAAACCTTTGACCTTCAAGCGTGACCTTGACATTGACCCTATATTGTCGAGACGCAAGTTCTGCACGTCACCTTGATGAGGTGAACATGTGACCCAAGTTTCATGAAAATCCTTCAAGCCGTCTGGGAGATATGGAGCGGACACGAAATAAAGCCTCAAACCTTTGACCTTCAAGCGTGACCTTGACATTGACCCTATATTGTCAAGACGCGGGTTCTGCACGTCGCCTTGATGAGGTGAACATGTGACCTAAGTTTCATGAAAATCCTTCAAGCCGTCTTGGAGATATGGAGCGGACACGAAATAAAGCCTCAAACCTTTGACCTTCAAGCGTGACCTTGACCCTATATTGTCGAGATGAGGTGAACATGTGACCCAAGTTTCATGAAAATCCTTCAAGCCGTCTGGGAGATATGGAGCGGACACGAAATAAAGCCTCAAACCTTTGACCTTCAAGCGTGACCTTGACCTTGACCCTATATTGTCGAGACGCGGGTTCTGCACGTCGCCTTGATGAGGTGAACATGTGACCCAAGTTTCATGAAAATCCTTCAAGCCGTCTGGGAGATATGGATCGGACAAGATTTTGGGGACGAACAGACAGACAGACAGACAGACAGACAGACATCAAGGACAAAAACAATATATCTCCCCTGTATACAGGGGGAGACATAATAAGTATTATTATTGAAAATACTTGAAAACATTTTTACTCACAACTAGCAAATTCTCTTTTTGCAGCAATATTTTTAAAGTTGTCTGGTGCAAATACGTTTAACCCTTTCCCTGATACGACAATTCTGCAGCAGACGACTTTGAACATATTTTGTCAAAAAATAGAAAATCTCTATAGTTGAATGGATAACCTATGATTAAAAGTGGAAAACATTGTGTCAAAAGGAGAAATAGCACGTTTTGTGCAATTTCTTCTTTTGTCACTATGTTTTCAAAAAGCTGTCTGCTGCAGAGGCGTCAGAAAGCATCTATATGAGGGAAAGGGTTAATTGTGTCTGTAAGGGATACACAACTACAGTTAGAGCTATGTCACGGTTAGTTCAGAGTACCAAAGTTAGCTACAAAACTCAAAACTAAAATAAACTGAAGAAAAGAAATCAGATCAACCTTTCCCCACATACAACAAAGCTGCAGCAGACGACTTTGAAAACATCTTGGCAAAATTATGAAAAATCTCTGTAAACAAAAGTGTGAATGTGGGAAAGAGTCAAACTATAATTAACCATTATCCTGCTATGTACGACTCTTGTGAATGCTATAGACCAAAATCTGCCTGCTAATAGGTCAAGTGCCATCTGATCTTGGTCTACAAACTTTTTCAGTCTACAAATTTTGTCCATAAATATACCAGAGTGTCAACAACGGTGTTCAAAGTATCATACATGCTGCTTGTCTATAAGTCAACTGACTCAAAATGTAATGGACATACTTTTTCTTTCACAATAGAGTTTTTCAGTTGGTTAAACTCTTTCCCATATACAGACTCTTTCTGATGCCACTGCAGCAGACAACTTTTGAATACATTGTGGCAAAAAGAGAAATTGGTCAAAAAGATTAAGATTAAATAATTGAATTCTCATTTATGGAGATTTTTCACGTTCTTGTCAATATGTTTTCAAAGTTGTCAGCTGCAGATTTGTTGTATGTGGGAAAGGGTTAGACAATATTCACATATTTAAGTATTTACAATATCAAACAAGTGATAGAATCGAAAAAAGAGGCTTACATCTAATATAAATATTATATCTCTCTTAACCCTACCCTTTCCCACATACAAACACTTTCTGACGCCTTTGCAGCAGTCAACTTTTGAAAGATAATGAGCAATTTCTCCCTTAACAAAATCGTTTTCAAACCTATTCAATAGTTTCACTTTCATTTAAAGAGGCATTCAATATTCTTTAAGGGTTTGTTTTAAAAGTAGTCTGCTGCAGATTTTTGTTGTATGTGGGAAGCAGGTTATATCACGGCATTTCCGGAGTGAATTACCAGTTCTACCAGTTAGTTTACTCAGACACCAGCACATCAGTCTTAATGCTATTCTTGCAACCCTGATGGGCATAGTGCGGATGCCACAGCAACACAACCATTTTTTAAATATTCAGTTTGACCCAACCAAACAAATTACTACAGAGAAGCAATCCTAAAATTTCATCCTTCGGATTCCATGGTAGGCTGCCAGCATTTCTAGGATGAATAAATTAAAGGCAACCAGCAATTCTAGGATGAATCAATTATAGGAAACCAGCATTAACCCTTTCACGCTTATAGACGCATTTGCAGCAGACAGCTTTTAAAAACATTGAGGCAAAAGGATAAATTTCTCCTTTTACCACAATAGTTTCAACACTATTCAATAATCATACTTTGATTTATAAATGGAGATTTTCCATACTTTTAAAGTAGTCTGCTGCAATATCATTTTATGTGGAAAAGGTTTAAGAAGAAAGTGTTCGATGGGAGTGAGTCATTGAGATAGTACCTGTGCCTTAACCAACCCCTTCTGAAAACATAGTGGGAAAAATTGTTCAAAAGGAACAATTTCTGCATTTCCAAATGTTTTCAGTTCCAAATCAAACTAACACTCCAAATTACTCAGCTGCTTTATTTTTTTCTTCAGTTGTTTTCAAAGCAGATAACTAAATATCGTACCAGGTAACAGTTGACTGCAATTCTTATCACAACAAGAAATTGCTCCTTTTGAAACAATGTTTTTAACTTGTATGATTCTAAACTTGTAGTTTCCTAGAGTTCAAATCATCATCTACAAGATTTGTGGGCTTAAAACAAAACAGTTTCAACCTTTTTGCGTAGTCATGAAGGCGTTTTCAAAGCAAACAACCCTTATAAATTAAACCATTTCCATAAAACAGAAAATAGTTTACAGTTTGGACAATTTTAATAATAGATCCAGCAATTTGGACAAAGGCTTACCCAAATAGACTTGAATCACTAAGACATACATACTTGTTAAATCTTGTCTCCAGCTGCTGAAGAAAAAATTCCCGCGGGACAAAACCATGCTCCCAGACCTGAATAACACTGGCGTAATTGATCGCAAAACATAACTCAGTCAGCGCCATGTGTAACTTGTCCATCCTACAAAAAGAAAATGTTTAACTTTTATTTATTTATGCAGTTAACCCTTTCCCACAACAATAATTCTGCAGCAGATGACTTAGTAAACATCTGGGAAATATATAACAAAATCTCTATATAGGAAAAAATATTTATTAAATGGAGTTAAAAACATTGCGGCAAAAGTAGAAATTACTCATCATGAGCAATTTCTAATTTTTCCAAAATGTTTTCAAAAGTCGTCTGCTGCAGAGGCGTCAGAAAGTTTCTGTATGTGGGAATGGGTTAATGTTTTGTCTATTAACACATGAAGATAACTTGCAAACATTTGTAGCAGACGACTTTTGAAAACATTGCCAAACATGAAATGTTGCACGACAGTAAAGCTTCATACGCTGGGGGAACTAAATCTTAAACACAAAACTAAAACATTTTGCTACTGCTTTCATGGACATAGGCAACATAAATGCCAGTGACATGGTGTCATCATAATCTCTCTTGGGACAACTTAATTGGCTACCTTTAATCCTCACCCATGTACAACAAATCTTAGAAAACATAGACATAAAATTGAAAAAAATACATATATCCATAAATGAGAGTATAATTATTGAGTTGAAAACATTGTGGCAAAAGGAAAAAATGCTCATCTTGAGCAATTTTGCCTTTGTCACAATGTTAACAAAAGTAGTCTGCTGCAAAGGCATCAGAACAGAAAGAATCTATATGTGGAAAGGGGTTCAAGGAGACATTGCCCAAAACAAGCATCAGTATCAAAATAATGCTTAACTTGATTTTCAGATGTTACAATCTTTTCTCAGATAATCTTTGTATATTAGGTCTTCCAAACGGAAGAAAGTCAGTTAATTTTACTGATTAAAGAGTATTAATGATATAAAGTGTTTTCTCAGATCATTTCAAAATAGACAGTCCTTCATGTAGCAAAAGAAAGATCACTAAAAGAGCAAGAGGGCAAAGATGGCCCTAAATCGATCACCTGAGTGATAGCAAAATAGTAGCAAATATTTAACAGCAAATATCTGGGAATATTATATCAGGAGTGCAAATGAAACTGCAAGGAGTTGAAACTGTTAGAGGAATAGCTTATCAGTAAAGACCATTTGTAGATTGAAATCTAACTAGAACTTTAATAAGAATGGAATTATAAGGTTTTGTCATTTTGCGCCTTTCCATTTTAAAGTTTGGGTATTTTCTCACATTCTGAATGAATGAATGAATGTATATTGTTTTATGGCGCATCGACAGCTAAGGTCATTTAGCGCGCATTTAAATTTTATTATTCATGTTCCCTGGGTGAACAAACCAGTACTAGGCTAGAAAATGTGCCTTGCCCAAGGGCACTCCACCATGACCGAATTGCCGCGACTGGGGATCGAACCCGGGACACCCGGTTTCGAAATCCCCTCACATTCTGATGCCGCAGCAATCAAAGTTCTACACAGAATTTAAGTCTTTGGATGATTTTGAAAGAGGACCAACAAAGAAACCTTTCTGTGAAGTTAAGTTGAAATTGGTCCAGTGGAATGGTAGGAGTTGTCATTTGTAGCTAAAAATTCAATTTATCCCTTTTGTAATGACGCATGGTTGCTATGATTTTGTTATCAATCATTATGGCTTGCACAAATTAAGAAGAGGATCATTGAAGTAAGATTCTTATTCAATTGTCTTAAAATCAGACTAGCAATTTTATAAAAATCGAATTTTTAAGTTTTGTCATTTTGCCCCTTTTCTGGTGCCGCCTGGCTACCATGTTTTTCAACCAATCAGTATGGCTTGAACAATGTTTGTAGATGGTCACCCAAGAAACATTTCTACCAAAGGATATTGGAATCTGACAAGTAGGTTCAGAGGAGAAGAATTTTAAAGTTTGGATATTTTGCTCCCTTTCTCAATGGAAATTAAATTTATGAACAATTTTGAAAGAGGACCACCAAAGGAACATTCCTGTGAAGTTAAGTTGAATTTAGTCCAGTGGAATGGTAGGAGTTGCCATTTGTAGCTAAAAGTTCAATACACCCCTTGTGTGGATATGTGTGGTTTCTATGATTTTTTAACCAATAATTATGGCTTGAACAAATTAAATTGAGGATCACTGAAGTAAGATTTCTATTCAATTTTCTTAAAATCAGACAAGCAATTGCATAAAAATGGAATTTTTAAGTTTTGTCATTTTGCCCCTTTTCTGATGCTGCCTGGCTGCAATTTTGTTTAACCATTCAGTACGGCTTGAACAATTTTTGTAGAGGGTCACATCAAGGAACATTTCTACCAAGTTATATTGGAATCTGACAACTTCTTGTCTGAGGAGAAGAATCTTAAAGTTTTGACATTTTGCCCCCTTTCTGATGCCGCAGCAACCAAAGTTCTACTTGGAATTTAAATCTTTGAACAATTTTGAAAGAGGATCACCAAAGGATCACTTCCTGTGAAGTTTGGTTGAAATTGGTCCTGTGGTTTAGGAGGAGGTGATATTTAAATATATAATATATGGTAAACAGTTAACCCATTTCCACATACAAGGGTCTTTCTAATGCCTCTGCAACAGACGTCTGTTGCAACTCCTTTTGCCACAATGTTTTCCACTTTATTGAATAATTACAACTTCTAAATTTCCATATTTTTGACCAGATGTTTTCAAAGATTTGTTGTATGTAGGAAAAGGATTAAGTATGTAAAAAGAAGATCTCACCTGGTAAAGTTCTCTCTATTCTTCCTCATACTTTCTTGTCCTGGTTTTTCTGGCTCTTTGGAATCCTGTTTGCTCTTCTTGTCCTTTGCAGGCTTTTTCCTTTGGGTGAACTGAACACTATGTTTGGGCAATAACTACAGTGCAAAAGAAAAATTTAAATAATTTTTTTATATTTCCCAGAATTTTAAAATTGATTAATTGATTTGCTTGAGAACATAAACCCTTTCCCACATACAGCAAACGACTGTGAAAACATGTACACAACAATTAAGAAAACCTCTGTACATGAAAGTAACATTGTGAGCAAATTCATCTTTTGCAGTAATGTTTTCAAAAGGCTTCTGCTGCAGAGTAATCAAAAGACATCATTACAAAGGAAAGGGTTCAGGTCTTAAAAGTTGATAGCAGCATAGAATAAATCACTAATGTATTGCAGGCAATTAAAAAATGCCCTCCCACTTAGGACAGAAAGAAAGTCTTGAAGTGTTGTACAATTTTGTTTATCTTTGTCCTTAATGTTTGACTTTGGCTTGTTACTGCAGATATGTGAATTAATAAGGTTGACAGAATAAACCTTAATTACAGAACTTACTTTGTTACTGTAGATAACTAAACTTACCCCTATTTACACGGTTGGCTGAATTAACCTTAATTAAAGAACTTGCTTTGTTACTGTAGAAAACTAAACTGACCTCTATTTACATGGTTGGCTTAAAAAACCTTAATTACAGAACTTGCTTTGTTACTGTAGATAACTTAACTGACCACTATTTACACAGTAAACGTAATAAATCTTGATCACAGAACTTGCTTTGTTACTTTAGATAACTGAACTGACCTATCTTAACACAGTTGACAGAATAAACCTTCACTACAGAACTTGCTTTGTTACTGTAGATAACTAAACTGACCACTATTTACACAGTAAACGTAATAAATCTTGATCACAGAACTTGCTTTGTTACTTTAGATAACTGAACTGACCTCTCTTAACACAGTTGACAGAATAAACCTTCACTACAGAACTTGCTTTGTTACTGTAGATAACTAAACTGACCACTATTTACACAGTAAACGTAATAAATCTTGATCACAGAACTTGTTTTGTTACTTTAGATAACTGAACTGACCTCTCTTAACACAGTTGACAGAATAAACCTTCACTACAGAACTTGCTTTGTTACTTTAGATAACTGAACTGACCTCTCTTAACACAGTTGACAGAATTAACTTTAACAAGAGATGTAAGTCAAACATTATGGCCCAATTGTTGTGTTCACTGTCACTGTGACCTTCACCTTAGAATGAATGACTTAGTCATCCAAACCTCCCTGCCAAGTTTGAGTTCTGTAGGTCTAAAAGGCGGGGGGCATAATTACAGAAATTGCTGCAATTTTTCCACAATTAACTGTACCCACCTTGTAACTCAGCAAACACTGTTCCTCACAGATGGCTGTTATAACTTGGTTCACTTCCTCAGCCATGTCTTTGAGAAACCAATGGGCATACTGAACACTTGTTGTACCAATAGAATGTCTCTGAAATTATATATTCATTTACAGGACTTAACACACATTCAACAATTTCAGGTTTATATTACAGCCGATGTTTACTGATACAACAACATCCCTTATAAATGTTTTATGTAGCAGTGCCGAGCTCTAGATGAAAAAAAAATTGCATGTTCTAAAATCCTTATTTGAATCTCTTACCCTATGTTGTGGGTACTCAAAAGAATCGTCTCACAGAGACGATTCTTTTGAGTACCCACAACATAGGGTTTGCTTTAATAATAAGAGAGAAATTGTGGGAAAAAGAGCTGAATACCCCCCTCCTTATCTGGACCTCTGGTAGTGGATTACTGATTGATTCTTTCCCTGCCACAGACCAAACATTAGGACTTTGCAGCGATTGACCTTGGAAAAATATATTTCACATGTTTTTCAAATGTTCTTACTTGCAGGTGTCCAATTTCTAAATTACATCCAAACTTCATTAATAATTACCCATTCTGATAAGCAGTTTTACATTATTCAACACCTTTCCAAATACAAAAAAAAGCCGTAAACATATGGATAATCTATAAATATGAAAATTAAATTATTGAATACGGTTATAAACATTAAATTGATTTTGTTACAGTTAAAAAGCTGTCTGCTTCAGAAGCATCAAAATGTGTGTTCACATTTTTTTCAAATGTTCTTACTTGCAGGTGTCCAATTTCTAAATTACATCCAAACTTCATTAATATTACCCATTCTGATAAGCAGTTTTACATTATTCAACACCTTTCCAAATACAAAAAAAAGCCGTTAACATATGGATAATCTCTAAATATGAAAATTAAATTATTGAATACGGTTATAAACATTAAATTGATTTTGTTACAATTAAAAAGCTGTCTGCTTCACAAGCATCAAAATGCGTGTACATGTGGTAAAGGGTTAATTCTGAGACTTATTCATCTGCAGCAGTCAAAAGTATAGAAAAGCTTTGTAAATGAAAGAAAAAATATTGAACAAAGTTGAAAACATTGAGGCAAAATTCTAAATTGCTCTTTATGGGCAATTTCTACCTTGCAACAGCGTTTTCAAAAGTCGTCTATCTATGGGAAAGATTTGAGCAAAAATCTATATTTACCTCCTCAGGACAGAGTGTGTGAGTGGCATTCATGAAATGTCCACAAATCATAGGAAATACAACACAGAATCGGTGCTGTGCTGGGAACTCCATGCACTGCTTGAACTGATGCTCAAATATCTGGGTGTAGAAACTGCAATGAGAAACAAGAATGCAAAATTGTCATATATTATTTGGCTTCTAACTAATAAATATAGCTTGAACAATTTTAGAAGAAGGTCACGAAAGGAAAATCTGATCAAATTATTTTCAAATCAGACAAGCACTTTCAGAGTAGAAGAGTTTCACCATTTTACCCTGATTTCGATACCATGATTTGCAATCGATTATTGTGACTTGGAACTATATTAGTAGAGGGACACTTAAGGAATAATTCTGCAAAAATAATCCTGCAATTAGGCAATTTCAGAGAAGTTTTCACCTTTCTGATGCGTCAGGAGCCTGTGAAGTTTAGTTGAAATAGGCCCAGTGGTTTTAGAGGATATGCTGCTTAAAGAAATTTTTTGGTAACAGATTCAGGATGATCCTTATAGCTCTTGTTGAACACTTTGTGCTCAGGTGTGCTCAGGTGAACTAAAAGTATTATATGAGGTAAACCTTAACCCTTTCCCACTTGCAAACGCATTCCGACACATCTGAAACAGACAACTTTTGAAATAATTGTGACGAAAGGAGAAATTGCCCATAACGAGAATTTTCTCCTATTGCCACAATAATTTCAATTCTATTTGATAATCCTAATTCCACTTATAGAGATTTTCCATAACTTTGTCCAGATGTTTTAAAAGTCGTCTGCTGTGGATTTATCGTATGGGGTAAAGAGTTAAGCAGTTCAATCCTTCAGGTAACTGATTGATTGATTCGGGTTAAATGCCACTTTCAACAATTTTTCAGTCATATCACGGAGCCCAGTTCACCTACTCATGTGTCTTGAAGCAACTGGCTGCTTTTCCACATAGACTGTTGGCCGATTGGTGGAAGAGAATTGATGCTTGGCTCAGTGACTTCTGTCAAATGTCAGAAAGAATGTTGGCTGAGCTGGGGTTCGAACCCACCAACTCCTGGATTGACAGACCACATCGCTACTGGGGCTTGGCTTCAGCTAACTGTACATACCAGTAAATAGACAGATCCGAGACCTCATTCAACAGTTCATCAAGGTAGTCAACCATTTTTGTATGAAATATAATTGTGTTCATGTGTTTTGCCAAATCTATGTGATCTTTCAATACCAGGGCTGCTTTCCCCACACTACTGTAGGCCTACAGAGAATAAAATAAAATTGATATAAAAAATTTGGGCATTTACTCTTATCCTAATAAAATTGCTTATCAAGAGAAATTTCTTCTTTTGCCACAGTGTTTTTAACTCTATTTGATAATTAATAAATTATGCTTTAATTTATAGAGATTTTCAATAGTTTTCCAGAGATGTTTACAAATGTTGTCTGCTGCATTTTGTAGTATTTAACAAAAAAGGGTTTAAACCTTTCCCTCATATAGAGCTTTTTGAAAACATAGTGATAAAGAAGAAATTGCTCAAAACGTTCAATTTCTCCTTTTGCCACAATGTTTTCCACTTTCAGTCATAGGTTATCCATTCAATTTAAGAGATATTCTATTTTTTTAACAAAATATGTTAAAAGTTGTCTGCTGCAGAATTGTCGTCTTTGGCATTTACATTACATAAAATATGTGACTTACTTGTAGTCTAAACCAGTCAAGTCGCAGCCCTCGGAAATCAAAGATTTCATTCTCTTCCACTGCAATGAAAATGGATTCAATGAATGTTAAATAATATGAGCTATCTGCGCAGGCTAACCCAGGCCAACACATTCAGTCTCAGGGGGATAAAGATATAGAGTAATGATTCCTGAAACAGAAAATCCACAGGAGGCGAAAAGTGTCTAGCTGGATAGCCTGCATGGCATGTTTATTCTGATCTGGGTCCATACTTTACGCAGAGTCCACAAGAGTTAGTTTTCTCGTGGAAACGGCTCATATTTTAAATATTTCTGAAATCAACATGTAAAATTTGATCTGATTGCCTATCGGACACTAAGGACCACTGCTGGAAAAAAAACCACAAGACACCGAAAAACAGATGGTTCCTGATTAAACTTTATGCATTCCAGATACTGGAACCAGAAATGGAAAATCCAATGTACACTAAACATATTTGAACAGACTACTCAAACAAATATTTACTTTTAAAGAAAGTGACAAACATACCTTGTTTCACTGTGAGTCCCGAAATAGTGTTGGAAAAGGAGGAGAGAATCAAAGATTCATCTTCTGGACAAATGGCAAGATTCTGTAAAATGCATATAGAACCGAGATAAAATTCATTTTTTTTCGTTGCTGTATATAAAATATTTCCAAAATGACTATGTATTTTGATGCTTCTGCAGCACATTATGTTTGAAAACATTGTGGCAATAGAAGAAATTACTCCAAAAGAGCAATTTCTTCTTTTGCCAAAGTGTTTTCAACTTTATTCAATTATTTTTCTAGTATTTATAGAGATTTTTCACATTTTTGCAAAGATGTCATCTGCTGCAGATTTGCTGTATGTGGGAAAGGGTTTAAAGTAAACTGATGAATCCTAAAATAAATTAATATGGAATAAATATTCAACAATTGAGAAATGTTATAGCATCTTTAGTCTTTGTCTATTATGTATAAACTTTCAATATGATGTTTGGTAGAATGTATCATTTCTGGTAATATACCATCCTTAATTGTTATTTTGAATGGATTTCACATTCATTATTATTGCGAATTGTTACAAATGTTTAACCAGACCTCTAGATACGAGGCATATCTCATGATGTAAAATCCTTATTTGGCCATTGAACCCTATGTTGTGGGTACTGGAAATAATCGCCTAAATGATACAATTCTTTTGAGAAACCACAACATAGGGTTTGGCTGGGAAATAGAGAAATATTCTGTAGAAAAGAGCAGTTTACACCTCTTTATCTGGCCTGAGATAAACTTTTTTGTTTCTGTTTTGTCAGAGGTCCTGATAAGGAGGGGTATACAGCTTTTTGCTCCACAATCTCTGTTATTATTCAACCAAAACCCATGATGTGGGTACTCAAAATTATCGTCTCATTTAGACCCAAAACATAGGGTTGTGTGATAAAAGATATTCTGCAGAAAAGACTAGTTTACACCTCCTTATCTAGACTTCTGGTAAACTACTATTCCCTTTATTGAGACAAAATTCTTTTGGGTACCTACAACATAGGCTTTGAGTGTCAAAAAGGATTTTCATAACATGCAAAACATCCCTCATCTAGAGCTTTGTTTTGCAATACCGACTATGAATCCAGTGTACTTACTTGGATAAGTTGATTCAATAAGACAGCGTCATAGCCTGCTAAGTACTGTACGTAATACCGCTGCATCACCTGGTGGTACTTCTTCACCAATACTGCAATAACAAATATATTTTGACAAGAGTTTTCAAAGGAACACATACAGGTGTCGCCTGGCAGTTAACCCTTTACCACATACAGCAAAAAATCTGCAGCAGACAATTTTGAAAACATTTAGGCAAAATCAAGAAAATCTCTACGAGTTAAAGTTTGTTTATTGAAAAGAGTTGAAAATATTGTTGCAAAAGGAGAAATTTCTCATTATGCACTTTTTTTTTCCTCACCTGTTGAAATATTTTAAAAGTCGTCTTCTGTAGGTGTCTACATGTGGGAAAGGGATAAGTCAATGGGTAATGGGCGAATAATGGAGAAGTGATTCCTATGTGACACCCTGCCAAGACAGGAGAAAGCCCTAGCACTTGTATGGGTTGGGAAAAATTAAAAAACAAACTTTAATGTTCATCTAAAAGCAAATGTTTGACGCTGCCTACCCCTGCAACAAATTAGTCTTGCTTTGGCTACCTTTGTCTGAGCGGGACAAAGACAAGTTTAATTATCCTGACAACCGGCTTATCGGTCATAACTGCTATCCTTGCAAACGATAGCACTTAAGAGTGAAGATAGCTACGTCTCTGGTATGACTCGACCTGGGATTAGCAATTGGTCTACTAATGCTGGGTTGGATGATGTAGAATTTGGTACTGATCAAAATGATAATAAACCCATATACAACAAATCTGTAGCAGAATTCTTTGAAAAAGTGTAGGCGAAAATGTGGAAAATCTCTATAAATGAATGTATATTTACTGAAGAAAGATGGAAACATTACGGCAAAAGAAGAGATTGCTTGTATTGAGTAATTTCTTCTTTTGTCACAAGGTTTTCAAAAGACGTCTACTGTATGTGGGAGAGGGTAAACATAGATAATAATCACATTGTCATGTTACTTACACTTCAGATCTTCCATGTAAAACAGCAATTCTGGTATTTGTCTGAAAAGACAAGAGAATTATTATATTAAACATGACAGAATCACTAATAATTGCTTTTAAAGTAAAACAAAGATGTTAACATATAAGGGGAGATACTGCTGTCAAGTTAAAACTGATTTTCTTCTTAATTATACCCAGATCATTAACCTTTGAATATTATGTTTAAGAAGATAATTTTCAAATAGTAACATAAAAAAGTAATTTCCCTCTACAAAATTCTTATGTAAAACTAAATAAGTGACAAGAAGAATGGAAGATAAAGAGCAAAATCAGATTATATTCAAATATCTACATTTCTCAGTCTGCTTTACAAAGATGCATTCAACTTAACACTTTCCCTCATAGACGCTTTTGGATGCCTCTGCAGCAGACGGCTTTTTGAAAACATAGTGACAAAAGAAGAAATTGCTCAAAACGAGCAATTTCTCCTTTTGCCACAATGACTTCCACTATTTTTTAACAAAATATGTTCAAAGTCGTCTGCTGCAGAATTGTTGTATGAGGGAAAGGGTTAATAGAAAATAAAAGATTAAGTTTGTTCAACAACTTTAATATGCTTTCTGTGGGCAATTCCTCTTTTACAACAATAATAAAATATGTCAGGCTAATAGTTTTGACTTACCTGTCAATGAAATCTTCTTGGTTCAATTTCACATTATGTCGTTTACTTGGTGGATTTTGAAAATGTCTTAACAGCCAATGGACTTCATACTGTGACATGGAAAGAGCCTGTAACACATAGAGGGCTTTGGGTCCCAATAGCCCCGGCTGATCTGTGTAGATAAGGGACAATTCCCGAAGGGCTGTGCGCAAGAATTTTCGTCTTTCTCTGTGAAGTCCAGGTCTGAAATAAAAATTCCATAAACCTTTTGCCTCACGCAAATAACATTACACACCTCAGGGCTTGTGACTCTGGACAAAATCAAGCAATTTCTCCTTTTTTCACACAACTTTTAAATTTGACAATAAGTGTGTGAAGTTTCAAAGCAATAGCATTCGTAGTTTGTGGCAGAAGGCATTGCATGCAAATTTTTAACCAAAAAGGGGCATATTTCAGTCTAAATCTTAAGTACGGTCCTCCTGCAAGGTCATTTGATCTAGTCCATTCCTCCTTTGCCACAATATTTTCAACTTTATTCAATTCTTGTCCTTTCAGACATAGAATATTTATGTCTAGAAAATGTCGCCTGCAGATTTGTTGTACGTGGGAAAGGGTTAATACAAGTAAACAGTACTTACGAAGTCTGTAATGCCTGATGTTGTAGGTCTCTCACTTCACTGATCCGTTTACTGAGATTCTGTCTGTAATTTTAATATATCATAAGGTGAAATAAATATAACAAGAGCTGTCAGATCTCAGACTGCTTGCCTTTCATCAATTCTGACGCAAGAATGGAAAATAACTCTAAATGATGACAATAGAGTTAGAGTTCTTGGACTGAACACTTCCTCTGATTGCCCTTAATATATCAATACTTTTTTAGAAAGGTTAATACTTCCGGTATTATGTTAAGAGTGCTGGAACAAGAGGGCTAGGTTTGTATTAAAAAGTAATTGAGCAAAAAAATCAATCGCTACACATTTGGACACAAAGTCAAAAAGCCTACATCTAGGTAGGCGGACAAGCTATTAATTTTTTTTTACTTATCAAATATTAACACATTACCTCATATGGTAGACTCTTCTTAATAAAAAGCATCTGAAACAATATTTCTG
This sequence comes from Serripes groenlandicus, assembly GCA_031761405.1. Lineage (NCBI taxonomy): Eukaryota > Metazoa > Mollusca > Bivalvia > Cardiida > Cardiidae > Serripes > Serripes groenlandicus. The sequence continues at coordinate 218,507,808 of JASEVX010000001.1, forward strand.
TGGTAATGGCCTGATTATGCATGATCAATTTCTCCTTTTGCCAACTGAATTCAATAATCAACCTTAAATTTTTAACCCTTTCCCTCATACGACAATTCTGCAGCAGACAACTTTGAACGCATTTTGTCAAATAATGGAAAATCTCTATAATTGAATGGATAACCTATGACTAAAAGTGGAAAACATTGTGACAAAAGGAGAAATTGCACGTCTTGTGCAATTTTTTCTTTTGTTACTATGTTTTCAAAAAGTCGTCTGCTGCAGAGGCGTCAGAAAGCGTCTATATAAGGGAAAGGGTTAAATATGTTTATTTTTTGTTATCCAAGTGATTTCGAATAAAAAGGACAGAACATGTATTTACCCTTTCAAACTTTCGAAGAACGCGGTTATGAACCCATGTATATGCAATATTTCATCTCGACACAGCTGTATAATATAGCCAGACTGTAGGGCTGTTTTCCACAGGTCCCAGGTTTGAGCTTCCTGCAGGTACTGATGGCATAGAATGATACTGACTGGAAGAGAAAATCATTATTTAGAGATGAATTAAATATTTTCATAATAACCAGGACTAACACTGGCTTGACATTTCTTGAGCCACTTTTTCTTGATGTGCGAAATTCGCACCAAAGTATATTGAAGTCCAAAACTAATATGTTCTACCCTCAAAACTGTTTTACTGCTCTAAGAACGGTACAGTGATTTATTATACATCGTAACACAGTTAAAAGGCTATGCAGTAAAAGTCAATTGTTGATCATGAAACCCAATGCAATCATGATCAACAGAATATGGATATAACATAATTTCTCACAAATAATTTACAAATACGGTCAAACCTGTGCTAAATCTCTGTATATAGCGACCTCACTTTTAATTTTCCAAATACTCAATTTCTGCATAAATGACCCTGTTATTAACCCTTTCCCACTTGCAGACGCATTCCGACGCATTTGCAACAGACGTCTTTTGAAAACATAGTGACAAAAGAAGAAATTGCACAAAACGTGCAATTTCTCCTTTTGCCACACTGTTTTCCACTTTTTGTCATAGGTTATCCATTCAATTATTGAGATTTTTTATGTTTTGACAAAATATGTTTAAAGTCGTCTGCTGCAGAATTGTCATATGTGGGAAAGGGTTAAACACCACCTGTGAAAAACACCAGATTGATTTCTTCCAATGGGTGGTCTTTAAACACAGGTTTGACTGTATTGAAATGGGAACATTGTCATAATCAATATTGACAGTATTCACCCCTACCATTTCATTTTCTTTTTTTGATACAGATAAACTTTGAAGATCTTGAACTAGAATAAAATTGTGTGGAAATAGAAGTTATTGTTTGAACACTTTCATAACCGAATTTCAAAAAGTCGACTCTTCCATGTTGAAAATTGGAGCAATCCATTTTTTTTCCTCAAACAGAAAATTCGGAAACAATTTAATGTGAATGCGGCAAAGAATGCAGATTTCAGGAGAGACAGCTTGTGACTAGCTTTCTCACCTCAATCATTGATTGCAAAAGCTTTAACCGTTTCCCACCCACAGACGCATTTTGACGCAATGGCAGCAGACTACTTTTGAAAACATTGATGAGATCTTAACTTCTTTTCAATAATAATACTTTCATATATACTGTTCACTTGTTATATGTCATTTTATATTTCAATGATTGATTGATTGATTGGGGTTTAACGCCGTTTTTAACAATTTCTAAGTTATATCACGGCGGCCAGTTCACCTACCTATGCATTTCCTGGTTTTCTCACACCAGTACTCCACACAACAATCTTCCCAAGCAAATGGCTGCTTTTCCATATAGACTTAGCCCATTGGTGCAAGACGAATGACACATGTCACATTGACTTTTGTCAATCGTCAGAAAGAAAGTTGGTCGAGCCGGGATTCGAACTCACAACCCCTGGATTGACAGCCCGCGTCGCTACTGACTGAGCTACCTTTCTCGGCTTATATTTCATTATGGGCCGGTGGCCTAGATACTAGAAATAAAGATGTCTATGTCTACTTTCATATGTTTTTAAAGTAGTCTCCTGTATATTGGTTGTATCTCTGAAACTAAGCAACAGGGAAAAGCTTCAACCCTTTCCTATATACAGATGCTTTCTGACAATCTTGCAACAGATGAATTTTGAAAATATTGTGGCAATTTTGAGCAATTTCTCTATTTGTCACAGTGTTTTCAACTCCATTCAGAGATTTTACTTTTATAAATAGAGACTGTTCATATTTTTGCCTAGATGTGTTCGCAGTCAACTTCTGCAAGTTTGTTGCATGTGGGAAAGGGGTTAAATAGTATGAAAAAGTGTATTTATTGACTTACAAATGATCCATCGTTCTATTATGTCTTGAGATAAATATTCGCACTGAACCTGTTTATAAATATAAATATAAAAAGATACAACTAATTTCTAAATTGACACAGTCTACAAACAGTTCTCTATTAAAACTAACCTAAGTTTAGTTTTAACTATTTTTTTTGTTTACATCCATCGCGAAACAAGCTTTCAGCTTAGTTTAATCATGCATGTTATCTGCTTCCTGGAGACTTGACCCTTTCCCACCTGCAGATGCATTTTAACGCAATAGCAGCAGACGACTTTTGAAAACATTGTGGTCAAAGGTGAAATTGCTCATGATGAGCAATTTCACCTTTGGCCACAATGATTTCCACTTATAGTCATTGGTTATCCATTCAATTATAGAGATTTTCAATGTTTTGACAAAATCTGTTCAAAGTCGTCTGCTGCAGAATTGTCGTATGAGGGAAAGGGTTAAACCAATGATGTGTGTTCTCCGAAGAATCATGCCAGTGATGAGATACTCTGTGTGTGCTCACACATTATAGGATAAGGATTAAAAAATACATGAAATGCCTCTTACATCTGCAAATTAGTTGTATGCGGGAAAGGGTTAACCAGTACTCATGCTGTCTGTTGGGAAAAAGCTGAATGGCAGAACCAGCTTATTTCAGAATTCAAACACGGGACCTTTTATGCGAGAGGATGGCGCTCTACCACTGCACCACTGTCTTCCAACATTAGCTTATTTATGACAAGTGTAGATAAAGAAGTACCATCAAAGTTATCTGATCCAAATGAAAACGTTTTGTCACAATTTCCCAGCCTTTCCTCAACTTATCCAGAGCTCTAGATAAGTGTTTTTTTGCATGTTCGAAAATCCTTATTTGATCCACTAACCCTATGTTGTGGTTACTCAAAAGAATCGTCTCACAACATACACTTTGCTTCAATAATAAGAGAAAAATTGTGGGAAAAAGAGCTGAATACCCCTCCTTATCTGGACCGTATCCATGAATATCAGAAACAAGAGGCAGAAGCTCTACCAATACAGCACCAAGGCAGTTGAGGCATTAGAAAAAGTCTGTTTGTCCGGAAGGGTTAAACTAGAACTGTGAGTGAACTCACAAAAGGATACCCCCCGTCCCGCGCTTACAAGACATATGGACAGACAGACGGACAGATATATTTCCAACCGGAATAATCTTACTTCATGCACATCCTCAGGTTGTGTACTGCAACTGTGTAAAGTTTCATCAGAATCGGTCCAGCCATTAGGGAGAAGTTGCACTTACAAGTCATATGGACAGACAGACGGACGGACGAACAGGGATAATCTTACTTCATGCACATCCTCAGGTTGTGTACTGCAACTGTGTAAAGTTTCATCAGAATCGATCCAGCCGTTAAGGTGGAGTTGCGCTTACAATACATGGACAGACAGACAGACAGACAAACGGACGGACAGGGTGATTCCTATATACCCCCCCCCCCCCCAAAACTTGTTTGTGGGGGTCTAGTTTGTTGGGGTAATAATAAGGAAAACAGTTTAGAAAAGTTACTTACAGTTGTAGTTGCTGGCACTTGACTAATTTTAGCTGGTTCAGCCAGCAGGCTTAATACCTGCATAGCTCTCATCTGGTCTGCTGAGGGCGTCTTTTTGGCATAAACCGTGTGTAAGGACATGATCGCAGGGATTAACACCTGAAAGCAACATGCTGATATTTACCATAATGAACAATATCTGCTTATCTGACAATATTTTCTATACGATCTGCTGAAATTCAGACATATTGGTTTTGTCAAAAGTGTCAGTTTTTGTCCTGATTTTATTTTTTAGCAGATGAACCTGATGTTTCTATTCACCCTTTCCCTCATACGACAATTCTGCAGCAGACGACTTTGAACGTATTTTGTCAAAACATAGAAAATCTCCATAATTGAATGGATAACCTATGACTAAAAGTGGAAAATATTGTGGCAAAAGGAGAAATTGCACGTTTTGTGCAATTTCTTCTTTTGTCACTATGTTTTCAAAAAGCCGTCTGCTGCAGAGGCGTCCGAAAGCATTTATATGAGGGAAAGGGTTAATAAACCTTTTTTTTCATATACAGTAAATCGGCAGCTGATTACTTTGAAAACACTTTTTGAAAATAAATGAAATCTCTCCAATACAAACAGGATTATTGAAAAGAGATAACAAGAGGCCCATGAGGGCCTATGCTCTACTGGCATAAATCTGGCTTGTTTCAAAAGGAACCAATATGTCATCAATATTCAAATACCATCTAAGTTTGGTGAAGATCAGATAGTAAATGGAAGCTCTATTGTGTTCACAAGCTGTATTATAGCAATTTTGACAATTTCAAGGGCCATAATCCAGCCATGCATGGGCAGATCTGGCCGTTTTTTAGAAATGAACCAAACTCTCATGGATATCTAACTACTGTATAAGTTTGATTGAGATACAATAAAAAATAAGGACTGTATCATGTTAACAAGCCCTATTATAGCAATTTTGACAATTTCAAGGGCCATAATTCAGTCATGCATTGGGCGGATCTGGCTTGTTTTCGAAAGGAATCAAGCTCTCATGGATATCTAACTACTGTATAAGTTTGGTTGAGATACAATAAAAAATAAAGACTGTATCGTGTTAACAAGCTCTATTATAGCAATTTTGACCATTTCAAGGGCCATAATCCAGTCATGCATGAGCAGGTCTGGCTGGTTTTCGAAAGGAATACTTTTCCAATAATGTTTCAGCTCTTTCAATATTCCAGAAATTGTTAACTTTTTCTCTGACAGATATTAAGCAAATAACTCTTACAAAGCACGCCTGGAAAGGGTCTATATTATACAGTTGTTCCAAACACTTACCCTAGAATGTGGCACAAACTCTTCGGACATTTTCTTCATCGGATTTTCATAATCCAGTATCATCTGTCCTAATCGTGGAAATGAGGGATCTCTGAAAATAATCAATGAGTCTTTTTAGTTCAGTTATTTCTCAGGGATTTCTGGAAATACTCAATGGCGCTATAAAATTAAGTGATTTCTCAGAGGGATTTCTGGAAATACTCAATGGCGCTATAACATTAAGTGATTTCTCAGAGGGATTTCTGGAAATAATAAATGGCGCTATAAAATGAAGTGATTTCTTAGAGGGATTTCTGGAAATAATAAATGGCGCTTTAAAATTAAGTGATTTCTCAGAGGGATTTCTGGAAATAATAAATGGAACCATAAAGTTCAGTGATTTCTCTGAGGGATCTCTGGAAATAATCAATTAGACATTAAAGTTTGGTGATTTCTCTAAGGGATTTCTGGAAATAAACAATGACATTACAACATTTTGTGATATTTCTGAGGGATCTCAGTTGTTAAGTTTTTTATTAAATATAAAGCTTGATCTTTTCAAAATCTGAGGTATTTTATAGATTGCATATTGCAATTTTGGTGGACAGACATGATTTCTCTTAGGGATTTCTGGAAATAAACAATGACATTACAACATTTTGTGATATTTTTGAGGGATCTCAGTTGTTAAGATTTTTATTAAATATAAAGCTTGATCTCAAAATCTAAGGTATTTTATAGATTTGCATATTGCAATTTTGGTGGACAGACACCTATTCTATTTTTAGTTCCAGGAAGAGATACAACTTAAATCTTCGCTCTGGGAGCCATCTAGTGGAGTGGAGCAGAACAATTTTGGTAGGTGGCCTCTTAAATTGCTAATTATGAGAAATTTCTCCTTTTGCCGCAGTGTTTTCAAAAGAAACGGTTAAGGGCTATTTTGGCCTACAAACAAACAAAGCAGATCCGACTACACAGATGTGTAGGGTGATCTGGATCAACACTTGTCTCAAATGCTCAAAGGTTGTTTTGCCTGTAGCGCTGCTTAATTATTCAATAGTTGAAAATATTTCGTCAAAAATAGAAATTGTTCAGAACTTTTCCTAAGTCGTCCGCAGCAGATAGTTCAAAATGCAACTGCATTGTGAGAAAAGATAGAACTTGGAATGTAAAGGTATGTTAACTTACCCTTGTCCATGTAGGTACTCATGGGCCACATTGTACAGAGACAGCACAGACTTTCTATCATCTACTTTAGACACCAGAATCATAACACATACATAGGTCGTCACAAGGTCAAGATAACTCTTTGTAAGGTCAAAGTTCAAGGTCTGCAAAAAAGTGGAAACACAGAATGAGATATATACATCTCAAAACAAGCAATTTCTCCCTTTCCAGTAATGCTTTCAGCTTTAACCCTTTCCCACTTACAAATGCAGCAGACGACTTTGACAACATCTAAGCAAAAATATGGAAATGTGTCCTTGAATAAAAGTTTTATTATTGAATTAAATTAAATATTGTGGCAAAAGGAGAAATTGCTCATTATGAGCAATTTCTTCTTTTGCCTCAATATTTTCAAGTCGTCTGCTGCAGATGTGTCAGAATGCGTCTGCAGGTGGGAAAGCGTTAAATAACATATTATTCTTCCATATATATAAATATTAAATTTACATACTCATATATTTTGAAATCCAACACCTCTAATGACGAGCTAAAGATTAACCCTTTCCCTCATACAACAAATTTGGAGCAGATGACTTTGAAAACATCTAGGCAAATATCTGAAAAATATCTTTAATTGAACGAATAATTTACTGTAAACTGAAGAGTTGAAAACATTGTGACAAAAGTAGAAACTTCTTATTATGAGCAATTTCTCGTTTTTCAAACTGTGTTTGAAAAGTCAGCTGCTGCAGATGTGTCGAAATGCTTCTGCATTGTTTAACTATCATGTTTTTTATTAATTGTCCAAGTGGTATGGAATTTTGGACATCCAATTTCAAAGATTTGTATATGATTATATGTTATTGACTCTGTACTGTGAAATCATCGTTGGACCCAGATGATGTACGTTCGCCAAAGAATGAGGTCCAACGATGAATTCACAGTACAGGTCAATTACCTTTTTATTGCATACTTTCATATTGTAAACTATTTAGTTTACACTGTGGATTTTTTTTATATCTAGAGTTGAAAAATCTGCTTCGAAAATCGAAACAAACTGATTGTTTACATATGTAGTCATTTTGTTCGAAAATTCCGTTTTGAAAAGTTGAATTATAAAGGTGACGTAATTTTTTTTAATGACGTCAAGACATGCACATGCAAAACCAACATTTTAGACGCGCGATTTAGACTGTTATCATGTCAAAAACGTACTGTTAGCATGAGACAGTAAGAAATTGTCCATGATCAATATATGAGAATTTAACATTACAAAGTCCCGTGAGGTTTAACACTGATATTTAGGTCAGCTATGTTTGTTTAGTGTTTACATAACAAAAGTAGTCCCTAGCATGTTAATTATGCAGAATTTTTAGCACGTCGAAAAATCATGACCACTTCCTTCAATGCACAGTGAACGAAACAATATGAAAGTATGCAATAAAACAGAATACGTGGTACTCCCCTAATGCACTTAACATATTTTCTAAAAGTAGGTCAAATGACAATGTCTTAAGTTTACCATTTTGATATCACTTGAAAGGTCTCATCACTAGAAATATGCACACTAGTTATGTGAAAACATTATCACCAACAGGCAAAAAGCTTTGACTTATGCAAGAGATTTAAGCAGACTGACTGCTTGTGTTACCTAGGTAACAGCTTGTTATAGCTGTAATAGCTGAAATGCTGTTGAATAAAATACTTTTTTACTTACAATGTCTAGATGTATTTGACAGGCATCTATTGTTGTCAGCAGATCTGCGACGTGGTCCTTGAAGTCCATGATGTCAACAAACGTGTAGTAGTACAGGGACAGTGACTTTACAACATCACTTTTAATGTTGTTAACTGCGACAAGCTGTAAGAGAAATTTTTAATCACATTTTCACTTCAATCAATAGCAGAGACTATTCATCAGAAGAAAGTTTGATTGATTGGGGTTCAACGCCGTTTTTCAACCATTTTTCAGTCATATCACGGCGGCTTTCTCACAGTGGTTTTCCACACAACATTCTTTCTAAGCTACTGACTGCTTTTCCACATAAACAGTTAGCCCATTGGTGAAGAAGCATAAGGCTTATCACATTGACTTTTATCAAATGTCAGAAAGAATGTTGGCCGAGCTGGGCTCCAAACTCACAACCCCTAGATTGACAGCTCCATCGCTACCGAGGCTCGTCCATCATGCGAAAGACATCTGTAGTAATTCAAAACCTAGAACTTAATGTCTGATATGTAGACTCATAATGAAGCAAACAACTTTTGAAATTAACGTGGCAAAATGAGAAATTGCTCATAACAAGCAATTTCCTCCAGCTGCCATAATGATTTCAATTTTATTCAATAATCCCTCTTTATTTTATATAAGGATTTTCAATATGTTTGTAGAAATTTATTCAAAGTGATCTGCTGCAGATTTGTTGTTTGAAAGGTATAAAAATGGATCAAATGAGTAAATGACTTACTGCACTGGCTTTAGAATCTATCTGGGGGAACCTTCTCATCAGGTATTTAGTTGCTGGTTCCAGCGACTTATCTGACAGAAATGACGGTTTGTTTTCCGATGATCCTAGCATCTATAAAAGAGAACTTGAATTCACAAATGATTTATTCATTGATTCTAACATAGAGTAGAGATTACCTCTAGCTAAAAATGAGCACTTAAACCTATATGCTTAAATCTAATTTGAATGATACAATGACATATTAACATTTATGTACCCTATCACTTTTTCAATTTAATTAAATAACTTTCGTAAGAAGTAAAATACTTTTCATCATGCAGACTCCGTTTGTGGGCGATGGAGAAAATCCCCTTTTATCACAATGTTAACTACCCTATTCAAAAGGTTTTACAAATTGTAACCCAGACAATTTCAAATTATCTGACGTAGATTCGTTCTGTGGGAGAAGGATGAACTTTTACAAGTAATTCAAGTTTTTCAGAGTTAATTCTAACACTATTTAATATTACGTTTGTGTTTTTTTAACATCCATATTATTTTACAATGTACAAATTTGGAAAATAAACAAGAAAATAACAACACAACATTGAACAGCTCTTGTCACAACATTTCGTCAGTCTTACGTTACCTTGGCTATCCAAGTTGTTCATTGGCCCATAATGTGGCTTCAACAACTAGTATTCATCAGCAAGTGAGAGAGTTTGACTCTAAAATTCTTCATCAACCATTTCCAGACAACTTTTGAAAACAATGAAAACTGTTTTTACTCATAAAAAGCAATTTCTCCATTGGCCACAATGTTTTCAACTCTACAAAGTTTTCCTTTGTAGCACTCTTCCATATTTTTGACTATATGTTTTTAAAGACGTAGGAAAGGTTTAATACAGACCACAGTGAATAGATATGCTACAAGTAAACAACACTTTTGAAACTTGTACAATATTAACCCCTTGCCACATGCAGGCACATTTTGACGCACCTCTTATTGTGAGCAATTCCTCCCCTTGCCACAAATTTTTAATAAGTCATCTGCTGCATAGGTTTCAGAAAATGTCTGTATGTGAGAAGGGTTAAAATATCTCATTCTTATAAGCTGCAGAGGCATCAAAAGAACATATACTTAAATAATCATTTCTCGGTACAAAAGGACACTTGGAAGGAACACAATACAAAAACACTATAAAATCTAAAGTCTCAGACAGACAGACAGACATTTGACATAGAAGTGATCCCCAACTCACAGTAAGTGTCACCCTAAGTGTCACCCTGCTAAAGTTGGAAAGACAAACAATATTGACAGGACAGAAATTGGATTAAAACTTAAAAACCTTAATGGTAACTTTAATTATCTTGATTTTAGCATCAATGCAGAAAAACCAACCAATGTAGATCCAGATCACCATTTGCAGTCTGATCTGGGTCTAAACTTTTCACTCAAAAATCTAAAGAAGAGGCTAAGATGGCCCTAAATCGATCATGTGAGTGATAGAATAGCAGCAAATATTTAACTGCAAATATCTAGGAAAATGTTATTTTCCCCTTTTCGGATACAACCTTGCTGCCCTGTTTTTCAAAACAACCAATATGGCTTGAACAGTTATTGTAGAGGGTCATTAAATGAACATTTCTATTGAATAATCTTGGAAACAGACAAGCGGATTTTGGAGGAAATGAATATTAAAGTTTGGGCATTTTTCTCACTTTGTGATGCTGCAGTAACCAAAGTTCTACACAGAATGTATCTCTTTGAACAATTTTGAAAAAGGACCAACAAAGTAACATTCCTGTAATTTTTTTGAAATTGGTCCAATGGAATTGTAGGAGTTGTCATTTGAAGCTAAAAGTTAATGTTACCCCTTTTGTGATGATTCCTGGTTTCAATGGTTTTATACCCAATCAGTGTTGCGTGAACAAATTAGAGCAGAGGACCAATAAAGTAAGATTCACATGCAATTATCTGAAAATCAGACAAGCACATAATAATGCAATTTTTACATCTTGTCATTTTGCCCCGTTTCTGATGTGGCCTGGCTGCCATGTTTTTTCACCAATCAATATTTTTGTAAAGGATCACCGAAGGATAATTTCTACCAAAGGATATTAGAATCTGACTAGTAGATTCAGAGGAGAAGAATTTTAAAGTTTGGACATTATTCGCCCCTTTCTGATGCCGCAGCAACCAAAGTTCTCCATGCAATTAAAATCTTTGAACAATTTTGAAAGAGGACCACCAAAGGAACATTCCTCTGAAGTTGAGTTGAATTTGGTCTAGTGGAATGGTAGGAGTTGTCATTTGTAGCTAAAAGTTCAATATTCCCCTTTTGTGATGCCGCATGTTTTTTATGCTTTTAAAGTTTGGACATTTTGCCCCCTTTCTGATGCCGCAGCAACCAAAGTTCTCCATGAAATTTAAATCTTTGAAGAATTTTGAAAGAGGACCACCAAAGGAACATTCCTGTGACGTTTGGTTGAAAGTTATCGAGGGCCGACAGACGACGGACAGAGAGTGATCAGAATAGATCACCTTGAGCCTTCGGCTCAGGTGATCTAAAAAGCGTTCAAGAAGCATTTTCTATACAGTTTAAATAATATAAAATATCTTGATTGTTTTCTATATTTGTATATTATTATCATCTCTAAGGTCGATTCTCCTAGAGCACTGCTGATTAAGTTAAATTGATTTAAGCGCTTTTAAATTGAAACAGTTTCAATATAGAGCACAACCAAACATTCAACAACACACAGGTAAAATAAACATAATAATAAACAATAACCTAAACCAGAGAACTAGATAAGGAAGAGTTAACCCTTTCCCTCATACGACAATTCTGCAGCAGACGACTTTGAACATATTTTGTCAAAAAACAGAAAATCTCTATAATTGAATGGATAACCTATGACTAAAAGTGGAAAACATTGTGGCAAAAGAAGAAATTGCACGTTTTGTGCAATTTCTTCTTTTGTCACTATGTTTTCAAAAAGCCGTCTGCTGCAGAGGCGTCCGAAAGCGTTTATATGAGGGAAAGGGTTAACAAGTTTTGCTGCCATGATATATCTGTTGGCACTCATTGAAACCTATGTTGTGGGTAATCAGAAGAAACGTCTCACTGTGCCGATTCTTTTGAGAACCAACAACATAGATTTTGGAGGTCAATTAAGGATTTAAGGACATGAAAAACGCCCCTTATCTAGAACTTTGATAAACAATATGTATACTGTATTACAAAAGTATAGTATATTATCTAAAAGCTATAATTAACCTTTTCCCACATTCAGACGCTTTCTGAAACCTCAACAGCAGTCGACTTTTGAAAACATTGTGACAAAAGTCGAAATTGTTCAAAACAAACAATTTCTCCTTTGTCACAATTGTTTTCTAATTTTTTCAACAATTATACTTTCAGTCATAGCGCTTTTGCATATTTTTGTCTATATGTTTACAAAGTCGTCTGCTGCAGATTTGTGTATGTTGGAAAGAGTTAACCCTTTCCCTCATACGAAAAATCTGCAATTTCTTCTTTTGTCACCATGTTTTCAAAAAGCCGTCTGCTGCAGAGGCGTCAGAAAGCAGCTATATGAGGTTAAGAGTTAAGGGTGAAAAGTTGCTATATACTGATTTTATATTTCATGACCAAACATAACTGTGTGGGTAATCATGTTATGAAGATGAAATTTTTTATTTGAAACAGACAACTGAACATGACTGTATGACATTTATATGTTCAGTTGTATCACGGCGCTTCCTGGGTAAGTTTCCAGGTACTACTGGTCTGTTCATCCTCACACCATTACTAATTTAGGTTAATGCAAACCCCTGCATTCCTGAGCGCCAAGGAGGGAAAACCATTGCTACCATTTTTTGAAGTCTTTGGTATGACCTGGCCGGAGATCAATCCTGCGACCTCCTGCACCCTTGAAGGACTCTATGCCACAACATGACAGAGGCGTTCCAGCACTTTGATGATGGAAGTTTTTCTCTTTGTGCATGGTGATACGGAAATTGACTACTATTACAAGTACAACCCTTTACTACATACAGAAGCATTTTGAGGCAATTGCAGCAGACAAGCTTTGAAAGCATTGTTCCAATTTAAACCTTTCCCACATGCAACACAAATCTGCAGCAGACAACTTTGAAAACATATTAACAATAATATGAAAAAAATCTCCCTAAATGAAGAAATATTTATTGCAATGAGTTGAAAATATTATGCCGAAAGAAGAAATTGCTTGTTTCGAGAAATTTCTTTTTTTGTCACAAAGTTTTCAAAAGTCGTCTGCTGCAAAGGCGTCAGAAAGCCTCAATAGGTGGGTGGGAAAGGGTTGAGGAGAAATTGTTCATTATGTTTTTGACTCTATTCAATAATTGTCGTTTCATTTGTAGAGAATTTCTATATTTCTTGTCTTGATTTTTGTAAAATAATTTGCTGCGAATTTGTTGTATGTAGGAAACAGTTAATTAAATATAATGCACAAATTTGGAAAAATCCAATAGCTTCACAAACAACAACTCTGCAACTAAAAAACAAAAGCCTAACAAATTACAGGCCACTTTGTAAAATTGTGGATTAAGTAAAGATTATCTAAACCTTTCCCTCATATAGACGCTTTCTGACGGCTCTGCTGCAGAAGGCTTTTTGAAAACATAGTGACAAAAGAAGAAATTGCTCAAAACAAGCAATTTCTCCTTTTGCCACAATGTTTTCCACTTTTAGTCATAGGTTATCAATTCAATTATAGAGATTTTCCATTTTTTGACAAATTATGTTCAAAGTCGTCTGCTGCAGAATTGTCATATGAGGGAAAGGGTTAACCATTTCCCACATACAACAAATCTTCAGCAGACCACTTTGAAAACCTTAATAAAAAATTGTGAAAATCTCCATAAATTTTATTGAAGTTAACTTATTAAAAAAAGTTGAAAAGATTGTGGCAAAATGAGAAATTGATAGTCTTAAGCAATTTCTTCTTCTGTCATAATGTTTTCAAAATCTTCTGCTGCAGACGTGTCAAAATGGGTCTTCAAGTGGGAAAGGGTTAAAACAAGAATCTTGTCCTTGACAATTATTGTTTTCAACTAAAAAATGTACATTGTTTGCTTTCAAATATAAAGGTCCAAAATTTCCCATTGTTACAGTTTTTCCTATTCAGACAGTATTTTTTCAAAATAGCTTTCTCTTAAAATGGCACATAAAGAATTATGGATTGGCATTTGTAACAGGTCAAAAAGAGGTATAATATATTTTACCCTTTCCCTAATACAAGAATGCTGCAACAGACAACTTTGAAATCATCATGGCACGAACATTGAAACTTTCTACAAATGAAAGAACAGTTATTGAATAAAAGTTGAAAACATTTTGGCAATGATTTCATCTGCTGCAAAGGCACAGACAGCGTCTATATGTGGGAAAGGGTTTAGGGACAATCGCATCTCAGGATAACTAAGATATTCAATTCATGATGGTGGAACGAAAAACATTATTACCTGGTACAGACAGTAACAAAATAGAACTTGAACAATGAACATGATAAATCAGAGCACCATATAAAGCATGTATTGACTATAACCAATAACAGATAAGAGACAGAGGGATGCTGTATGGAAACCAACCTTTGAGAAATAATCAAATTGGGACCAGTGTGATTCAGAAACCAGCCATGAAACCTTTAACCGTTCCCACATACATCAAATCTGCAGCAGACGACTTTGAACACATCTAGGCAAAAATATGAAAATAATTCATGTCAGACTTGAAAACATTGTGACAAAAGGAGAAATTGTTCATTTTGAGCAATATTTCCATTTGCCATGTTTTCAGATTCATCTGCTGAAGAGGTATAAAAAGGTGCTGGTAAGTGGGAAAGTTATAAAATAATAAAGTGGAAAACATTGTGTCAAAAGGAGAAATTGCACGTTTTGTGCAATTTCTTCTTTTGTCACTATGTTTTCAAAAAGCTGTCTGCTTTAACCCTTTCCCTCATACGACAATTCTGCAGCAGATGACTTTGAACATATTTTGTCAAAAGATAGAAATCTCTATAACTGAATGGATAACCTATGACTAAAAGTGGAAAACATTGAGGCAAAAAGAGAAATTGCTTGTTTTAAGCAATTTCTTCTTTTGTCACTATGTTTTCAAAATGCTGTCTGCTGCAGAGGCATCAGAAGTCTATTATGAGGACGGTAAAGGGTTAAAAGTTCATGAAACCTACTACAAGAGTAAATTATAGATTAGCTTAGACATGTTCACAAAATGTCTAATTTCTTTTATTTTAAAATTTACAACGTTGTTCGAAGGAACAGTCATGATAGTGTTGGCTGTTAATTCTTATATTCCATGAGATTATGTGGCATTTTTCTTTCATTGAATGGATTTCCAGATTTTCTTTGTGCGCCAAAAGAATTACCTTCTTTATGTAGAGCTCTGACACTCAAAAACAGGGTTTTGTATTTGGTACACACACAGTAACAACAAATAGAACTTGACAACAATCCTATACTTACACACATCTAATTTACCAGTACAGAGCAGAGAAATAGAAACAAAAATTTAGACAGGTAATACACAGCTCTAGATAAGGGGCATTTTACATGTTCTTAACCCTTTCCCTCATATGACAATTCTGCAGCAGACGACTTTGAACGTATTTTGTCAAAATATGGAAAATTCTGCAATTGAATGGATAACCTATGACTAAAAGTTGAAAACATTGTGACAAAAGGAGAAATTGCACGTTTTGTGCAATTTCTTCTTTTGTTACTATGTTTTCAAAAAGCTGTCTGCTGCAGAGGTGTCAGAAAGTGTCTATATGAGGGAAAGGGTTAAATCCTTATTTGACATATGAACCCTTTGATGATGGTACTCAAAAGAATCAATTGTCTCAGTGAGACGATTCTTTTGAGTACCCACAACATAGGATTTGGTTGAGCAATAAGTGAAATATTGTGGGGAAAAGTCCTGTTCACTCCCTCTTAGTTTTATCTTTTATCTAGTCCTCTGAGGTAATAGATCAAAGCTGACTGCTGTTTTGTTCTAACATCAAGACAGGGCTTGATACATATATATCTTCTTGATATTGATTTTAGAGAGAGAAAAGTTTTAGCATACATGTATAGTTATTCAAAGCTATGAAGTTGTACATCCATGTTGTATAATAACCGTAATTTAATGCAAGACTGAGTGGAAGACCCCTGTTGTGCACAAACATTTTTTTCAGGGTTTAGAAACAGGCCGTCATGATTCTGATGTGTCAAATAATGAATTAAAATAAACTATTTTATATAAATCATGGACTTATATGGAACATTTCATCAAAATACAAAAAGTAAGAATCATTTGTATACAAAGTAACTTTGAAAGTACCAACAAGTAATTATGTCAAGTTTAAAAAATGTTTTATTTTAAAGTTTAACCATTTCCCTCATATACTATAGACACTTTCTGACGCCTCTGCAGCAAACACTTTTTGAAAACATGGTGGAAAAAAGAAGAAATTGCTCTAAACAAGCAATTTCATCGTTTGTCACCATGTTTTCCACTCTGTTCAAAGATTTTAATTTTATTTAAAAAATTAAAGAGAGTTTCCAATTTTGTATGTAATCAAAGTTGTCTGCTGCAGATTTGTTGTATGTGGGAACAGGTTAAATGCAGACTGTTGCAATAGCTGGTAGTTCCATTTGTGACTGGTTTCGATGAAAGGTTTGTAAGTAAATAAATTCAAGAGGTGTGCCACAAATGCAAAACTTATTCGTTCAATCCAGTGAATTTAATGAATATAACAAACAAGTCAGAGATTTTTTATTTAAATCTGTGCGTTCAAAGCTGCATAATCAGCTAGAATCTCATCGTATATTGAAGGAAGGAGGGGATGCTTCCGTGGTAAAAGATACGGGATCGGGAATGAATTTTCGACACCAAAAAATCATTATTGCCCCAATGTTTACCTTTTTGATGTTATAAATCCGGGTAAGCATACCCTGACCACGCTCATTTAAGATGGTCAACTTTTCTGCCAGCTTTTGCTGGCTTGGAATCATTGAACGTGACATTTCTAGGCAATTTCTATGTGACGTTTCCTAATAAAATGTGCAGAAACATCTACATTTATGGCTTTATCCTCATACCGACTCCATTACTTCCGCAATTCAAAACGAGGCTTGCTCACCTCGATTTTAGATATGAAAATTATGTTCTCAAAATAGCTAATCGAACAAATTCACACAAACATTGTAATTTATGTGCCTTTGTGAGTTAACTCAAGTAGATTAAATAAGTAAATCAAAAACAGATGTGTATCAAAACTATGACAGGAAACAGTCTGGCAAATTGATAATGCATTCGGATGGCCTTAGTGTCTAGAAAGGGTTTGACGTTTATAAAATAGATTCCCATTTTGTCCATACATTTTTGTAAATACAGCAAACGGCAGTGTTCTCGATAGCTTTAGTAGTAGTGATGGGCCAGGTTCGCCGTGGCATTATCTTTATTAGCTTCTCATAAAAAGGGGCCCATCGGACCTATTCGATATGAATAACTTATAAATTAACAAAAATTCACTCAGCACATAGATACAAAGGCTAAAAAAGGTAACCAAATGCTTGGTATCATCAAAAGATCGTTCAGCTACATGAACTAGGAAATGCTATTAATTCTTTATAGAAGCCTAGTAAGACCACATCTGGAATATGGCAGCTCAGTATGGTCAGTTATAAATAAAAAGGAAGAAATACGTTTACAAAATGTTCAAAGAAGAGCCACAAAACTTATACCAGCATTCAAAAACAAAGAATATCCAGAAAGATTAAAAGAGCTAAGACTACCAACTTTTAAATATAGAAGAATACGAGCAGATATGCTGGAAACCTACAACCTAATCAACAATATTAACAAAGTCGACACAGACAAGCTATTCCACTTTCCGTAAACAAAAACAAGTGGCTATAAACTGTATCTGTATAAATGCAATTGTAGAACAAATGTAAGAAACTATTTCTTTTCACAACGAGTAATTGAACCATGGATTAATGTGCCTGAAGAAGTTGTAATCGCTATAAATGTAAATAGTTTTAAAAATGCATTAAATAAATGATGGAAAACTACAGCATTCAAATGTGTGCCTTACAATGAAGGACCGGAAGCGGGAAAAGAAACCCAATTACAAAACGGACCCAAGAGGCGGAAGCCTATATAGGTATTATATACAAGGTAAAACAAGGTATAACAAGGTTTAACAGAATACAGAATAGTTTATTAGACCTTAGCATAACATAGCTAATCGTCATACACATAATATTATCATGTGTGAGCATGCAAATACAGAGTTGTGATTTATAACAAAAATGGAAAATAATGCAGAAATATCATATACGCTCGCACGCACTCACGCACTCACGTACACACGCACACACGCACTTACGAACACACACTCAAACACAAACAACTATAACGTCACGTTGACGTATTATAGTTGATACGAGAGTGGCGATTTAAGAGTTTTTATGTTCTTAGTTTCTGGGCACATATCACATAATTTGCTAAGTTATTTAAAGTTTTAACATTCTCACATTGGATAAGCCCAATACATTTATACATGCTTGGTCTCGTATAGTAGTATCGAGGGATATACTGGTGTCTTACTGTCTCGTATTTATCACATATTAAAACGAAATAGTACTCGTCTTCAATGTCTTCATTTGTACACATTTCACAAATTCGATCACATCTCGGAATGCCTCTTTGTCTCCCAGTCTCTATATATAAATGATGTGACGATAAGCGCAGTTTTGACAAAATATGTCTATGCTTTACGTTTACAATTCTTAACAAGGACATTTCAAATATAGTTTTAACCTGTTTAAATAAGCTAAGAGATGAACATATATAGTCCGCTGTCACATCTGGTCTCAATGACATTTTGATTGACAATCTGCATGTAAATATCAAACTTACTCGTACACGACGCTACCTATGTTTCGGTTTCCTACATGTAAACGCCCTCTGACGATTTCAAAGTCGTCTGCTGCACAGTTGTTGTATGTGGGAAAGGATTAAATTATTGCATCTAATTCCGATATGCTTTATTGGCAATGTCTTGTGTATCTATGGATTTATATTTTCAAGGGTTGGTAAACACAGATATAACTTTTTATACACCAAGCCAAGATTTCATGTCCGTGCAATTTTTCTGGATCTATATTTGTTTTTAGTCATTCGTGAACAAGAGCATTAATGATGAAATATCCGTTGATTTTTCAGTCTTGGTTAGAATGTTCCAAGTTTAACCCTTTCCCTCATATAGACGCTTTCTGACGCCTCTGCAGCAGACGGCTTTTGAAAACATAGTGACAAAAGAAGAAATTGCACAAAACGTGCAATTTCTCCTTTTGCCACACTGTTTTCCACTTTTAGTCATAGGTTATCCATTCAATTATGGAGATTTTCTATTTTTTGACAAAAATTCGTTCAAAGTCGTCTGCTGCAGAATTGTCGTATGAGGGAAAGGGTAAAGTGTTTTTTGCGTGCACTGACGTTGCGCACGGTGTTGCCCCCTACGTCTATAACGCCAAAGTCAACGCAAAACAGCCGCGTCGCGTTAATTAGTATTTGTTTCATTGTAATTCCACATTGCTTATATGTACATATATTTCGACATTTTGTTTCTATTCTTAGTGCGTAGCTATTTATAGTTTTCTAAATTAATTGGTAATTTCACAAATAAAACCGCTATACAGCTTTATATCACATAGAACTATATTATATATATTTCTTTTAAAAACAAACGAACACACGGCGACATAAACAGAGAGTGGTCGTAATAGGGTAATAATTGACAACAGAATTTTTAACTTTTCGATTATTTCCAAATCTAAGATTACAGAAATATGAACTTACTTCGTAACCGTTTACGGTGGTGAATTGTCCGTAGATAATTTTGCTTAGACAATAAACATTTGAAAGCCTAATAATGGATAGGAAGCAGGTAGCGGGCAGGGGCGTAGCTCCCTTTAGGCACTGTAGGCACGGGCCTACACATATTTTCTAAAAAGGCCTACAAATGCAGCTGCGGCGATACACATCTGCGTAATGTATCGACCAGATCAGCTTGCGCTGTCCGCTCAGACTGATCCGGCCGACACATTCCGTCTAAGGGGGGATAGATAGAGTAGTAATTCCTGAAACAGAAAATCCACAGGAGGCGAAAAGTGTCTATCCGGGTACGCCTGTGTGGCATGCTTAGGCTGATCCGGGTCGATACTTTACGCAGAGTCCACAATGTTGATTTTCTCACGAGACGGCCTACACATTGATTATTGCCAAGCTACGCCCCTGGCAGGAAAAGGGTATGTGATATAACCAATATATTGTTGAAACCTACATAAACTCAAGAGTTCTCTTGGCACCAACAATTTGATCAATCCTAATGTAGTAAACCTCGATTAATTTTATTTATTTATTTTTCACCAACTGTTTGGAATCGGCGGAGAATCAGCATATAGTATAGTGAAGTGAACATAGTGAATTGGCTGTAGTACGAAACACGCTCCGTAAATTCTTTCCAATGTTCGTCAAATCTGAAGCAGTTGATTTCGAAAGTATTATTGCAAAATATGAAAATTAATAATTATTAGGGATGGCAACGGTTACCGATATTACTAACCGGTTAACCTGTTACTCGTATAATTTTGTAACCGGTTACTCGGTTAACCGTACTGATTCATAGAAATAAATATTAAATTGCTTCCGGGTTTTGTTATTGTTGCTGTTTTAACTCGCATTTCCCGGTCATGTATATATCAGACTAGAACGTCGCTATTGGAACGTTTTCATTCATGTCAAAGAATTCTTCTAATTTCTTCTTTAATTTACAGTTAAGAAAATATTAACTATGTATAATGGAATGCATGGAGTATGTGAAGATCATATCAGCGACGGCTAAAGTAATCTGCTCGCTCTGTGGTGCTGACAACTTTAATTATTAAATATAGATGAAAACATTGAGACAAACGGAGAAATTGATCATAATGTTTTCATAAGTCATCTGCTTCGGAGGCATCAACATGCGTTTGTAGGTGGGAAAGGGTAAATACGATACGTTTCAGACGACGATCTGCGAACAGTGAAGACTGAGACGTACCTGTTCTGAACCCGTTCCCAAATACAAATGTTTGCATACGTCGACTTTAAAATTGTGTCTGGACAAAAACTCGGGAAAATCTCTGTAAAAGAAATAATAATCTTTAATAAAGTTGATAAAAGCAAAAGGATCAAAAATCGTCTGTTGCAGAAGCGTCAAAAACATCTGTATGTTGGAACGGATTAAGCTAAGTCTAATAAAAGCCTTCACTGCCAGAATACATTTAGAAACAGCTATTTTCGCTGACTCTAGTTGCAGTACAGTACCATACGTTTCTGATATATAGATCACTGCGTGTTATGCCATTGAGGGGGGTCTGGAGTGGCTCGTATGTAATATGTTCACATGAGCCGAGTCACGATAGGTCAGTCTGTAACAGCGAAGCCGCGGCGGACGTGGTGAGATGTCCTTTGGCAATGCACATTTCCTATAGCCTTGTAATGATTTGTTTACCTAGGGATAATGTATAAGTGAACTGTCACCGTGATATAACTGATATCGATCCATTGGTCGTAAGTTCGAATCTCGACTAGTCTGTTCTATATTTCAGCTGATCGTTGATTAAATGTATTTTGTGTTTTACGCCGGTTTCCATGTTTTTTCAGTTATTACATGACGTTTTTTGGGTAAGTAGCTAGTACAACTGGTCCATTTCTCCTGATAACAGTCAGTCGTAATGCTAACCCCATAACCCAGCGCGCTGAGGAAGGCAGCCATTACTACCCTGTTTAAGGTATTTGGTATGACTCGGTCGTGGATCGAACCCGCGACCTGCCGCACACGAGCGGACGCATTGCCACAACACCACCGAGGCGGCATTCCGCTTATCGACATACGTCCTAGGGATAATGTGTATACGTCTTCAGCTAATGGACTACGAGATTGTTTGGGAAGTTAGCAAAGGTTGTCTTGTATGGAGAACTGGTTGGAGACCGTCGGGCTGTGTGTGGCCACTAGGACTGATTATCATTGTACAATTAAACTTCTTGATTTAATTACCGATAAACAAACTTTTGAGAACGTTTTAGCTCCAGATCAATCTGCACAACCAACTTAATTGACATAGCTTTACACTGTTTGATTATCAGATACCAACAGTGACCAAAAGTTTCCCATTTTTCATGAAAGGATGGGAGGACAAGCCAGGTTGAGGTTATATTGAGTACGAGTCATCCAAGACTTACGAGTCTTTCCATATCAACAAATATCAGCAGACGACTGACTTTAAAAACAAATGTATAAACATGTAAATGAAAGAATAATTATTTAGTATGGTGGACATCTTTTTGGCAAAAGGAGAATTTGTTTAACATGCTATTTGGTTAACAACAAAAGAACGCGTCGAAAACAAATATCACTTGTAGCATTAGACAATCGAATCATTGCTCTACTAGAGACCTATAACCCCTATCTTTAATTACAATATTTGCGGAGTATTTTGGGGTAATGACCTAGTACTAGGCGAAGAAATGTGCCTTGCCCATGGCCACTAGACCATGACTGCCTGGAATCTGGTTCCAAACCCCATCCGCATAATACTCGTTCACGCCGGGCGTATTTCTTCTTATTTGCATAGCCAAATCATGATCTGAATTTCTCATGTTTCGCAATTAGCATTATAACTTCATAATGTAACTTATTGACAGTTTTAATGCTACTAGTTGAGGATATTCAACGTAATAAACTTTAATTTGTTACCATTTCGCATTTTGACGCAGACGGCATTTGAAACAATGTGCCAAAATGACACAATGATTTCAACTTCATTTAATAAATATGCTTTCATTTTTGTTAGATGTTTACAAAATGGATCTGCTGCAGAATTGTCGTATGAGGGAAAGGGTTAATAAATATGCTTTCCTTTTTCATAGCATTTCTGTTAGATGTTTACAATGTTACGGATCTGTTGCAGATTTGTTGTATTTTGGTACGATTTAGTTAGTGGTTCTTGGTGTTATTCGTTTTCAATTCGGACGGACCAAATTTATTTGGGCGAAATAAAATGTGAGCAAATATAGTTGAATATAGTTTAGCAGTTTAATGATGAAAAAACAACAGAAAGAGAAATAAGAATAGTAGCACGGCAATAGGGGACAAATGAGAATTGCACTATCGTTTGTTTTGTCTTATTGTCTAGGTTTTAGAAGTAAACACTTTTGTAGCTTGGCTTCTGTTTCTGTCGATATGCCGACTCGGTTGTAATATGGTCGTAGAACTGTAGAATTCCAGCTAGATTGTCTTTGTCAACACTAGATATGAACTCGGTCATGGATTCGTCCACTGATACACCTTTGTCGTAGAAATCCGTACTTTGTTCGACTAGACGTGTGACCATTTTTGGTGCTACTTCAGTGTCAGATTCCACTTTCACTCTGTATCGTGGTAAACAATTATATTCCGAGATGTTTGAGTCACTAGAACTTCCAATGTGTTGTCTTGCTTTTCCGCACTTTCCTAAATCTGAGTCAGAATGATATGGTCTTCGTCTCGAATCGATTGATGTCACGTGACATGTTGTTTTTCTATCTTCATCTGAAGACCTTCTCATCGTGGGTATTTCTGAACCGGCGTCATGATTCGTACTAAGCGGGACTGACCTTGGTCTTTCACATGTTTTGTTTCGCTTGTCACTACTGGAACTGAAAGCGTTAATACGTTCCGGAAGTTCTATATCCCAAAATGAATCGTTGTCTGCATTGTTAGTATTCGTTTTAGATTCAGTCTGTTGAGATACTCGACTTTTCCCTAATGTTTTACGAATGGCTAGCACATTCTCTGTTGAGCCGGTTATACGACGAACAGCACTCGATGTTTTTGGTGTTGAACTTTTTGGTACTTGGGCATGTTGACTCAATCTTTCCCACATTTGGAACACTTTTCGATTATTTGGAAGTATTCGCTTCTCTTCACCAGAATATTCGAAGGATGACGACGAAATATAGCCACTTGAGTTGGATTCTGTGTCGGAGTGACATGCGTTGTGTTTCCTCTCGTTAGTTATGAGTGCTAAACTCTCGTCTTGGTTGAATCCCGTAACGCAAAATACTCGACCAACTCGTTTAGGATCAGCCATTCTGGTTTTAAACTGAAATAAAGAAAGAATGTTTATAACATTGGAAGTGACCATTCAATTATTGTATATGAAACATTTTACTGAAGCAAAAGAGGTTTGGGACTTCAGCTAAGAAAACGACTTTTTCACCCGAAACTGAAACAGTTTCTCGGGTATGTGCAAGCGTATGAACCCCTTTCCAATATACAACAACTCTCCATGAGCAACTACTCCTTTTGCCACAGCATGTACAAAATATGATACGTTCCTGGATATACAGACGTCAGAAAGCGTATGTATGTGGGAGAGTGTAGAATACGTCTATCGAAGTCGTAGTAGATGTATATAAGAAAACATGTCTTAATCTAACAGTCAATACTAAAAAGTAATGCAACAACATAAAGTTAAACCCCCCCCCCCCCCCCCCCCCCCCCCCCCCCCGAAAAAACCTATAACAATCAAATACACTTACAAATATCAAATATCCTCTTTTAAATTCTCGTTTAAACAATTAACATTTAAATCTAACATCCACTGTTATCAGATACTAACTCAACACTAAAACAACCAACGATCTTAATAACTTAAAACGTATGCTCGGAGTGTTTATATAAAACAATCAGCTACTCCAAGAGTATGTCTTCTTTGTACAACACTGGAAATCATTTAATGTACATGTATACATATGAAACATTTTACTGAAGCAGAAGAGTTTTAGGACTTGACACTTCAGCTGAGCAAACGACTTTTCCCCTGAAACTGAAACAGTTTTTCGAGTATGTGCAAGTGTATTAACCCCTTTCCAATATACAACAACTCTCCATGAGCAATTACTCCTTTTGCCACAGCATGTACTCAAAATCCTATGATATACCAGGGACGTAGATACGTCCCTGGATATACAGACGTCAGCGTCTGTATGTGGGAGAGTGTAAAATACGTCCATCGAAGTCGTAGTAGATGTATATAAGAAAACATGTCTTAATCTAACAGTCAATACTAAAATGTAATGCAACAACATAAAGTTAAAAAAAACCGAAGAAACCCATAACAATCAAATACACTTACAAATATCAAATATCCTCTTTTAAATTCTCGTTTAAACAATTAACATTTAAATCTAACATCCACTGTTATCAGATACTAACTCAACACTAAACTACCAACGATCTTAATAACTTAAAACATATGCTCGGAGTGTTTATATAAAACAAACAGCTACTCCAAGAGTATGTCTTCTTTGTACAACACAATTGTATTGTTTAAATCAGTGATAATTAGCTCCCGTACATACTTGTGATAAATAACCTTTTGTGTTGAGTATTGTAATTTGTAGATGTTGAATTCCAATAGATAGCACCCTTTACTCTATCTACCAGTCTTCATTTTGCCGTATTAGCAGAAAATGTAAATGGACAATATTTGACATCGGAGTGAAAAAGAGACATATCATTAATATGATTATATAATATCATTATTTCACTTATTATTGTGGTAGATGATCAGAATCATTGACTTAAACAATTATTTATTTGCATCTATAAATGTTGTATATATACTTAACCCTTTCCCTATTATTTTGTAAAAAAGTAGAAAATCTCTATAATTGAATGGATAACCTATGACTAAAAGTGGAAAACATTGTGGCAAAAGGAGAAATTGCACGTTTTGTGCAATTTCTTCTTTTGTCACTATGTTTCAAATAGCCGTCTGCTGCAGAGGCGTCAGAAAGCGTCTATATGAGGGGAAAGGGTTCATAATAGTAGCCACAGCATACGGGTATAAGTTTGTTTACAATGCAGCTGATATCCGATTATTGTTTGTATTGTTAGAGTAGAGAACCTACTGATTTACCATTGATATATCCTACTTAACACCAGAAGTGTCCACATTATGTGTTTGATGGGTCCTTAAACAAGTAATCATCGCAATCATCGAGACATATAATTGTCAGATTATGCGATACCAGCTGCACTAATAGGGCTTTATTTTTCATGCGGGGACTATTTCCGGGGTTAGATAAATATATATTTGTGACAGCATTATGAAGAACGGAAGTGTTGACTGTAACAACCAATATCTCCTTTTTTCACTATGATTTCTACTATGTTCGAACTGCGGTAGTAGTTAATATGATGTTTTCAGAGTTGTTAGATGAAGATTTATTTACGAGGGAAATGTAACACATACTGCAGGTCAGTAATTTTGAAAAAAAATATTCAGATAATTGAACGTCCGATCACGATATTTTGTATATAGTTCATGTATATTTGTATGATGCATATCGAGGGCTTGGCGTGAAACGATTGTAACTAAAATTGGTAATGTTTTACCAAGGTTAATCACCTCGCCATAACGTCTTTATAAGCGTTAAATCATTTTTTCTTGGTAAACAATAGAAATTTAGGTGCCATTGCTCGTTTTGAGCAATGGCACCTAAATTTCCATTGTTTACAAAAGGATCAAAATTGCCCCTAAACCAGGGTTTTCAAAAAATGTTTTTAGTTACAACTGTTTCACGCCAAGCCCTCGATATAATGTAACGTATATTCCATGCTGGCCGGATGTATTATAATTAATAATCATTGTTAAAATTATGAATGTATATCATAAATTGTTAACACATGTCACAATAATAAACAATTTACTTACTACTTATATATATATAAAGCGTAAAATGATTAAAAGCCATGTAAAAATAGACCGTTTATAAATTTTGAGAATGGGGATTTTGAGTGTCTCCCATTTCAGTTTATGCCATTATGTTATGTTTATAACATATTTCTCTTTCCTGTTCATAAAATGCAAAAGGTCTCGATATTTGTAAATAAATATGTAATGAATGCATATTTATATTTTTGGAAATATAGTTTTTGTAAAACTGAAACATCTAATCTAAACATAGGGACTTTTCGACAATATATATTTTGAGTAATTTAGAAAAATGTAAATTCGGATTATGTTGTACTTTTTAATTTCAACCTTTCAAACGAACTGGCATAAGAATAAGTCGTCCCTGAAACATACGTCCGTGCAGTACTCAAATAAAACATGATTAATTTCTTGGGATTCATCATACTGGGTAGTTACCCAGCATAGTTTTGTGAAATTCATACAATGGTATTAATAATACAAAACAGATGGCGTTTTTATTCCATAAGTATAGATGTAGAATAAACAGATTAGAACAAAACAAAACCAGCAATAGTTGCGACCAATGAGGATCCATATCAAAATAAGCAGTCGCGTCGTTTGATCTGGATCTGCACTTATCGCAAATCTGAGAGAGAAAATATTTTATTAATTGAATAAAATGGAACAATAATTTGGATAGAAGTAAAGAGTAATTGAACATTACATGTGAATCGATGCTTACGAAGTGAAGACCTTTTGGTTACCCTTTCCCTTATATAGACGCTTTCTGACGCATCTGCAGCAGACGGATTTTTAAAACATAGTGACAAAATAAAAAAATTCTCCTTTTGCCACAATGTTTTCCACTTTTAGTCATAGGATATCCATTCAATTATAGAGATTTTCTTTTTTTTGACAAAATAATTTCAAAGTCGTCTGCTGCAGAATTGTAGTATGAGGGAAATGGTTAATATGTACAGTGATTACCTACAAATGAGAATTTTAAACTGTTATGTTAATCAATGGTATATATTTATTACTTGCATTACGTGTCACTTATATAAAATATAAAACTACTTCTACTAAAACACTATTGGAATCAAAATCAGCAGCATCTCATTTCAACATTGTTTTTTAAATTGTCACATGTCACAACATTTGTCTCGGATAATTGTCACATGTCACAACTCTTGTCTCGGATATAAAAATATGAATATTTACCTTAAGCTTAGATATAGTTGTAGGCATAATGTTGATATCAGATATGTTGGCACTTCAGTCAAGTATGTTCAAAACATAAATTGTACAAGTAACTATTGAATTGTTCCCGAATCAGCAAGTGATGGTTAATTCCGAATTAGTAATACTTTATATATCTAGATAATGATTTACTCACATTTATCGATCTACATGCACTAATAGTCATATGTAAGTCGAGCATTCAACTACTCGAGTGTCAGTCAATAAGATTGGTGTCTGCAGAATTGTACGTCTTGTTTGCTCTATTAATGGGCTATAATTGGTACAGGATGACTTTTCTTTAATAGTTTGCACTTTGTAATTGGTGATTTCATTAATGAATGCCATACGTGAGAAAGGACAATGGGAGGGAAGAATACTAGTGTCAAACCGAAAGGTGTTAAAAGTGTCTGAGATTACGACGCATTACTGTCGTTACACATAATTGATAGCTGTATACAATTCAATTTCAATTCATTTATTAAGTAATAAGTACATGATACTTCTTACAATAACATAAATGTAATGGAAAGACAAAAAAGTCTTTAAATTAGGCGATAAGCCTTAACAAATAAACAAAGTATAAAATACAATACCATATAATACCACATCTTATCTTTCTATTCTTTGTTTTCGCTCTAAAGAGGCAATATATATATATTTACTTAAGTTCAACAATTCTTTAACATTTTTTGACATTATAAAAAGTTTCATTCAAATCCAATCATAAATAATTCAATAATTTACCGCATTTTATTATGAATTAATTATACAACAAATTATTGTCAAAATATAAACGATGCATATTTAACACAAATTATATACAATAAACGAAGCATATTACACACAAATTTTATACAATAAACGAAATCAACTTACCCTATTAAGCTAATTAAGTTAGTTGTCCGTCAGAGTCTTCATTATATTGAATGTTATTCACGTTGTATTAAGGCAAGGTGTTCTGTTATCATTGCGTATTAATCGGATAAATAGTTCAAATAACTCAAATAGTATTGGTTTCCCATGCAGTTAATTTTACTATGTAGTATTTTATAAAACTAACTCTTTCCCTGATACAGACGATCTATGAACGATCTTACATAGACAAAAGTAGAAAACATCGTGGGAAAAGGAAAAAGGTGTTCGCTTTAAATGATGTCGACTTTTCTCCTGATGTTTAAATGTTCTTTATAAATGTTTACAGATGATCTTTGAAAGTTCTTACATAGACACAAGAAGAAAACATTGTGGGAAAAGGAAAAAAGTGTTCGTTTTTAATGATGTCGACCATTATCGTGATGTTCATTATACAATACCTCAGTTTTATATATAAATGTTTACAGATGATCTATGAAAGATCTTACATAGACAAAAGAAGAAAACATTGTGGGAAAAAGAAAGAAGTGTTCGTTTTTAATGATGTCGACTATTATCGTGATGTTTATCATACAGTACTTAAATGATTACAGATGATTTATAAAAAATCTTACATGGACAAAAGTAGATAAAATGTGGGAAAAGGAAACAAGTGTTCGGTCTTAATGATGTCGTGATGTTTATCATACAGTACTTCGATTTTCTTTATAATGTTCTTTTTCTCCCTCATACGATTTCAAAGGAAACAATCTTAGAATATCCCAAGAAACTTTTCCGTTATATAGACGCTTTCTGACGCCCCTGCAGCAGACGGATTATCGAAAACATGTCGACAAAAGAAGAAACTGCTCAAAACGAGCAGTTTCTCATTTTGTCACCATGTTTTCAACTCTATTCCATTATTGTACTTTCATTTAAAGGGAGTTTTCAATTATTTTACGGGTCGTCTGCTGTGATTATAACGTGACACGTGTGAAACATATTTTGGTTAACAATATAATATAAAAACAAAAATAACCGTTATTTGGATACATATATACACATTTACATATTATGATATAACATTTTGTATGTGGGCAAGGGTTAATGACGCGTACAGTGGTTACAGAACACCTCCTGTTTTACATCTCAAAAACACTTATTAAACTGTTATGAAACACCGTTTAAAAATAAGATGTATAGAAAAAATGTACTGCATGTACGTTCAACCTCCATGTGGAAGACATTGGTGCAGGTGGAAGACAGTGGTGCAGAGGTAGAGCGTCGGCCTCTCGTATCAAAGGTCCCTGGTTCGAGTCCCGTGATGAGCGGGTCCTGACTTTGGGATTTTTCCACACAAACGGCGCGAGTACTGGTGAAGTCTCCAGGAAGCAGACATCGAGCGTGATTAATCTAAGCCCAAGGCTTGTTTCGCAATCGATGTAAAATAAATAAGTTTAAACTAACCTCCATATAATATCTTGGGGAGGATAATTCGAGAGATAAATATTTACTTTTTGTGTTCTGTAATTTTGTATTTGTTTACACATTCACGTATGTTATGTTATTATTTGTGTACGATGATGATCTGGATTTTAGATCAAATCAATAAACTTATGTTCTGTCCTTTTGTTTAATTGACAACTATCTTTGTTTTTAATTTAACCGTTGACTAAGGGATAACGTTTAGGAATCGTTACGGGAAAATGAGAAATTGATCAGACGAAGCAGTTTATGCTTTTCCCATAAAGTTTTCCACTCCTAATTTTCCTTTTTACATTCATTTATATACACTGTTTATACGTTTCATCAGAAGTTTTGCAGATTCGTTCTATGAGGAAAAGAGTAAAAAGGACATGACAATCCGAAACTTATTATAAAAGGCTATATTTTTCCTATTTATTTTGGTAAACTTATGACTTCATTGAATACATATGAGCCGTCCCACGAGAAAAACCAACATTGTGGACTTTGCGTAAAGTATCGACCTGGATCAGCATAAGCATGCCGCGAAGGCTAATCCGGTCAGACATTTTTCGCCTCCTGTGGTTTTTCTGTTTCAGGAATCATTTCTCTATACCTCATTTCCCTCGTTTTTAAACCTTTCCCACATAAAGACGCATTTTGATGCACAACAGCAGACGAATTTTGAAAACATTGTGACAAAAGGAGACATTGGTCGTAATTCTCCTTTTGCCCCAAGTTTTGCAAATCTTTTCAATAACCAAGCCTTCCCTTATAGAGATGTTCCATATTTATTCCTATATTGTTTCAAAGTCGTCTGCTGCAGATTTGTCGTTAGTTGAAAAAGGTTTATGAGACAGGATAAAGAGATTGACAGAGAACTTCTCACGAAGGTTGCGTTTCGTACGGCGTAAAACTGAAAGAAAACTAGAAAAAAACCATGAAATACAAATTATTGATCAGAAAAGAATACTAAATTGCCGTACATCATATTTTTTTCGCAAAGAAACTATAGTATCTACTTATTTGTATATACAAAATGTACTTTTTAAAACATAGTGACAAAAGAAGAAATTGCACAAAACGTGCAATTTCTCCTTTTGCCACAATGTTTTAGACATTTTGTTCGAGTCGAATAATTCGGTAACATCTAATAAGGGAATAACAATATTCTCAAAAGCCGTCTGCCGGTCGTTTGTATCGTGAACAAATATACTGTCGCAGTTGATTTGTAAATTATTATGAGAGACAACACTTAACTGTGTTATGGTGGCAATACCTGGGGACATGAGCTTTTTATTCTCTCAATATTTCTCATAATATCCATTCTGGTATTATTTTGAGTTTTTTCCTGTATCAAGGAGAGCCAGAACTATTATAAAATGACTAGAATTCACACTCTCATAATGAGCCATTTCGCTTTTTGCCACAATGTTTTAAAAAGTCGTCTACTGTGAAACAAGTATATTTAGTCGTAAGACTTAAGTATCACTTAAGTACGCAATTTTTGTACTTGTTGGACATTTAGAATTTACTTTAAATGATCAGTATGAACTGACTATCAGCTAGGCTTTGTATATAAATATGGGATGGATGCGGTATGTTCGACCGTTGCTGATGATATGGTTCTAATCAGTTTCTCGCAAAAACGTCCTTTAACATTTAATGGCTATGTCTTAACGGTACCCGTTTAGATGGAGGTTTGAATATAATCCCAATAAATGTTCCGTCATAGTTTTCAATGAAATTCGAGTAGCATTTGAGAATAGAAGCTGGTGTTAGGAAAATATATAATTCAAGAATCGACTTAATATACGCAGTAGGTTGTGCACTTGACACATTAATTTGGTGCAATTAATGATTGCATTTGTAATTAATTCATGCTCACAAATCGGACTATGCTTAGCATAATGAATTCGGGTGACTTTAATCCTACATCCTTAGTTAAAATGTACAAACCTATAGTTTTACCGGGAACCCTGTATGGTTGTTTGTGAGCTATGGTGTCAGATGTCCCCAACACATATTTAAGATCTCGAAATAGCTCACTTATTCTGTTGCAAAGTAATTCAAGTTCAACCAATATGTTATCCAGAGCAGCGATCGGTATTAAATATATCCTCACAGAAATAAATTGAGTATAGGAAGTTTGTCTTTATTGGTTAAATATGTAGAGACTACCATGTCACTATTTCTTAAAAAACTTTATTTATCGATTGATAATGTCCGGGAATAATCCGGTATCGACGTCAGGCATTAGCACTGATTTATACAACATTATATTTAAATGCGATCTTACTGAATACTGGATCTTACTGGATGCATCGACAAATGTAAGGAGACAAGTGTCTTTCCACCAAAACTGGCATTGAAGAATGTTATCCGCGCCAGAATAAATAATTTGACGAGTCGGTATTAACCCTTTCCTTCGTAATAACTGCTCTTGTGTTCAGGTTATTTTCATGTCCATTTGTCGATACTAGTGCTAGCACAGCTACTGGCTAAACGTTTCAATTTGCAAATTGGCTCAATCCCGCCAACTCCAGCATTTAAAGCGTATTTGCTTTAAGCGAATAAATTGGCAAAACCAAAATCAGTCTGGATGTGCAAATTGATTATTTTCTACACATTTTAACCCTTTCCTTCATATAGACGCTTTCTGACGCCTCTGCAGCAGACAGCTTCTTGAAAACATAGTGACAAAAGAAGAAATTATCCATTTAATTAAAGAGATATTTTTTGACAAAATAAGTTCAAAGTCGTCTGCTGCAGAATTGTCGTATGAGGGAAAGGGTTAAAAGGTAAACATACGAAGTTATCGCCTCGTTAGTTGGAAGCTCTATTGCATTCAAAATACCCTTGCTTAAAACGGTATTTACAGAAGCTAGTTTATATACTACAGGGGCGTAGCTTGGCAATAATCAATGTGTAAGAGAACATCAACATTGTGGACTCTGCGTAAAGTATCGACCCGGATCAGCCTAAACATGCCACACAGGCGTACCCGGACAGACACTTTTCGCCTCCTGTGGATTTTATGTTTCAGGAATCACTACTCTATCTATCCCGCCTTCGACGGAATGTGTCGGCCGGATCAGTATGCGCGGATAGCGCAGGCTGATCTGGTCGATACATTACGCAGATGTGTATCGCCGCAGCTGCATTTTGGGGCATTTTTAGAAAAAACGTGTAGGCACGTGCCTACAGTGCATAAAGGGAGCTACGCCCCTGAACTATGCAAATTGTTTTCATTTGAAAAACCGCGTATTTGTCCTAAATGCACGCTATTGACGGAACGCTCGGTTGCGCATTTTATACTCAACTGCATTTTCATCAACAGTATTAGGTATCATTTGTGGAAATCAATCATTGATGTTACATGTTTTACAGTATTCAATGAATTTAAATCTCAATCCCCTGTTTCACAGGTGGTATACCTGTTAAGTGGACTGTCCCAGTATGGTATAGACTCGCTAAAATCCAAAAAAGCTTTTAGTGTAAGTTGCTAGAAATGTGTATGCGATGGTATATGCACAAGTATAAACTATGTGATATGCTTTCCTTTATATTTCTGTTGTCTGCTATTGTGAATGTGGCCTTCAAAAGCACAAACACTTCTTTCACAACAATGAACATGTACGCCGTTCTATTATAGTTATATTGTCATTTACGCCAGGCATACTGTTCATTCATTCATTTGTTCATGTATTCACACACACCTACTTCAATCGTATACCCACTCACTCATCAACCCACCCTCCACCCATCCCATCTACTTTTGTCCATCCATCCATCCACTTATCCATCCATCTTTCCTTCCATCCACTTACACAGTGTGAAATAAATGAATGTAAGAGTAGAAACAAAGGAACTAAATGTCGCATTCATGTATAGTGTTTGGTATCGCATAACATGTACGCTGAATACTTCAGGGCGCTCTCGATACTATAGATGTACAGAGGCGAATAGTGAAGACTAATGCGTACATGTTCTTAACCCTTTCCCTCATATAGACGCTTTCTGACGCCTCTGCAGCAGACGGCTTTTTTGACAACATATTGACAAAAGAAGAAATTGCTCAAAACGAGCAATTTCTCCTTTTGACACTATGTTTTCCTCTTTTAGTTATAGGTTATCCATTCAATTATAAAGATTTTCTTTTTTTTGACAACATATGTTCAAAGTCGTCTGCTGCAGAATTGTTGTATGAGGGAAAGGGTTAACTAGAGTCACGTCCAGCAAGCATTAAGGAAAGTCAATGCTATTTCCGCTGACTATACTTGCAGCCCTATTTTGAATTTTCGGCCTCTCATGGCCCTGCCTTTGGGATATTTACCCCACACAAACGGCGCGATTACTGGTTGAGTCTCCCAGAAGCAGACATCGAGCGTGATTAATATAAGCTAAATGCTTGTTTTGCAATCGGTATAAAATAAAATAAAATTGAAACGCATGGTATGTTAAGTGTGCACTGGTTGCAGCATAGTCGCAGTATAATCGCGATAGCTCTTTCTTCGCTAGCCAAGGCTACCTCGTGCATTAGCATTCCCATAAGTAATTATGGTAATGTAATGGACACATAATCATTTGCTTGCGAAAATGCGATAGCTCTATCTGTAACAACGAATTCTATTTATTCATGGATCAATCTGTAAATAAATACTTTATATGTATGATGACAGAATATGCATATTATGGGGCAAATTTCCGCAAATGGTAGACTACGACTGGCAAAAGAAACAATAAAACCCTTAACCACATGCAACAACGCTGTAGCAGACGACTCTAAAATATATACGCATTCTCGCTAATCTGTCCAAAATGTACTGCTTTAACTCTTTCAGCGCCAAAGGCAATGTTGAGCTTTTTTTAAACAATGTAGATTCAGGTGAGTCAGCTCGTAACGAGCTGTCTCACCTGAAATCTGCATTGTTTGGCTGTGAGTTATAAGACTATTCCAAAAATCCTATACCATGAACATAGAGTCGTCCGAGTTTGAACATGGAATAATCCACTTTAAACAATTCGGCGCTGAAAGGGTTAAGAAAACAATACTTTAATGTGGATCCTGCAATTTCAAGCCACCGAGGTTTCTGTGTATATATAACAATATATAATTTATGTTCTATAGCTTATTAACTAAAATTGCTCTCGATAGACGGTACTGAGCTTCTCGATCACCTCATACATGTGAGCTGACATGGGTATGTTTGCTAGCATAAAAGACTCTAATCAAAACGAGTCGTTCCATGAGAAAACCAACATTATGGACTCTGCGTAAAGTATCGACCCGGATCAGCCTAAGAATGCCGAGCAGGCTCACCCGAACAGACACGTTTCGCCTCATGTGGATTTTCTTTTTCATGAATCATTCCTCTACACCTCTATCCCCCTGAGACGGAATGTGTCGGCCATGATTAGCCTGCGCGAACTCCGAAGGCTGATCTTGATCAATACATTACGCATAATCCATAATGTCGGTGTTTTCGTGGCTCATTTATATTTAAAAATAAAAGCCGCCCAAAATGGGCCGACTATGAGCAGACTATTGCCAAGAAAACATGAGTGAAATAAATGAGTTTGATGGAAATAGGAACCGGAAATAGAATATTATTGACACCGGATGTCTTTCGTTTTGCATCTGAAGACATTCACTAGGTAGGTTGTAGATACAAAATGTGTTTATAACTATATTCAATACAAACTATTTTATACAATACAAAATGTGTTTAAAACTACATTCAATACAAACTATGTTATACAATACAAAATATTTTATTTGCAATCATGTACAAACAGTACAAATAGCAAAATACAAAGAATATATGTGATGTTGTAGTTTCAATAAGTCAGAAAGTGTTGAGAAGATTTGTTATTAAATTATCTAAAAATCCATATGGATAACACAATGTTTATACTACAGGCTAGGTAAGATACATATTAAAAGATGGCGAGTTCTATAAATTGTGTATAGAGATTGTGAATATTAAAAAAATGCATTGTTTAATTATTTGTGATTATTTAAAAAATGCATTGTTTAATTATTTGTTAATATTAAAAAAATGCATTGTTTAATTATTTGTGATAGCACAATTTCTTCTTTTGTTAGCATAACAGATGAATTTAGGAACATTACAGATTTCATTTTTATTTGAAGAAGACATAATAGTTGTAAATTTGTTTCAGGGCAAATAATAAAAAGAAATTGGTTTGTAGACTGTTGATTGTTTGTTACCTAGTTGAGCAAATTCAGTTTGCCTCCATATCTTAACCCTTTATGACATATGGTCAAATATTAATAAATTATTTCTTTAATGTCTTCTTCATCAGTAAAAACAACAAACAATGTAGGAAAATATTAACATAAAGCATTTGAATTGAGAGGGTAAACAACAACACAATTATATATCATTAACATAAATATATGATTCGTATCTATTACGTGAATGTATCAGTTGAAGGTACATTTTACGAATATTAATGCACATATGAACACGTGAAAACAAACATTTAGGACTCGCAGGCTACGCAGGCTGACCAGGACAAAAGCTGTTGCCTCCTGTGGCTTCTTTGTTTCAGGAATCATGACTCTATACCTCTATCCCTCCTGAGACGGAATGTGTCGGCCTGGATTAGCTTGCGTAGACTGCGCAGGATGATCTGGGTCGATATATTTCGTAAAGTCCATACTGTTGGTCTTCTCGTGGAACGGCTCATTCGTAAGTTTACATCATAATATGTTCTTCTAGAACAAATATATGTGTGTTTGTCTTGATCATGACTACACATTTGTATTTGTTAATGGCTATACATTTTGAAATTGTATAGCATATAAACTGTACTTTATGTTATATTTTGTTCTATATTAAATATGGAAAATCTCCTTGTTTGAACGTAGACATATTGTATTTACTTAAAGATATTGTGACAAAATAAGAAATTGCTCATCGTAAGCAATTCTCCATCGGGGAGATATTACGGTAAATAGTAAAATAACAAACGTTTAAGTTCGCGTTCCGCATATTATTATTGAAAAAGAACGTCCGATTTTAAGCAGTTTGTTCATGTCCTCGCAGTCTCAAAGATACCATCTAATCAGGGGCGTAGCTTGGCAATAATCAATGTGTAGGCCGTCTCGTGAGAAAACATTGTGGACTCTACGTAAAGTATCAACCCGGATCAGCCTAAGCATGCCACACAGGCGTACCCGGACATACAATTTTCGCCTCCTGTGGATTTTCTGTTTCAGGAATCACTACTCTATCTATCCCCCCTTAGTCGGAATGTGTCGGCCGGATCAGTCTGCGCGGATAGCGCAGGCTAATCTGGTCGATACATTACGCAGATGTCTATCGCCGCAGCTGCATTTTGGGTCATTTTGAGAAAAAATGTGTAGGCCCGTGCCTACAGTGCCTAAAGGGAGCTACGCCCCTGCTAATCACAATCCATTTGTTTTTATTCGTTTTTCAGATTTCTTTACACTTTATACTTCTTTATTATACATATGAAAATGATTTCACGTGTCCATTGTTTTAAGTTTGTGTTTCATTAACCTCGTATTTCAGTTTATTTCATGCTATTTACGATTATTTATTCGTCCCTAATTAGACACGAAGCAAACGTTAATGTTGAAGTTCCATTACAATATCAGCGTTACTATCGTCATTTTCTCTTTTTAGAATACAGACTACAGAATAGTTTATTAGACTTTAGCATAACATAGCTAATCGTCATACAAATAATATTATCATGTGTGAGCATGCAAATACAAAGTTGTGATTAATAACAAGGTAGAGGTAGGTCAGCATTACTGAAAGTTATTTTTAAGTTCAAAAAGATGTCTTGATTTGTGTAGATCTCATAAAATGATTATGCAAGTATTCATACATTTGAAAAATATATTTAGTGTTTCTACTCTAGTCAAAATTAAAAACAATGACGCGAGATAGAAGCTTGTTCTCTGATTGGCTAATTAGTTTACAATGAAATCCTTTTGTAAACAAGACTTCTGATTTACCACAACGACTTAAATCGTTTTATTAAACACAGACTAAATGAAGGAAAATAGTTTATACTTTTTTCTCCAGAATGCAATTTTATTTGGAAAACATGAATAGATAGTACTTTGCTTCAATTCTTATTCGACCTCCTCGGTGATGAAGAGGTAGAGCGTCCGCCTCGATGCGAGATGCCGTGGGTTCAATCCTGGACCTGTCATACCAGAGACTTTAATCAAAGCACAGAAAGTACTGGTGAGACAGTTGTGTTATTATTTGTAAACTAAGGTCAGACAGGCGGTTACATGTGTATGTACACAAGAGATGTTTGTCAAATATGAATGCTTTCCTTTACCAATGAGGTTATTCACTTGAAGAAGCAGTTTAATTTTAGTATACCCATAGGTATTGAATTGGCTATATCAACAACCTTCAGAACAGATTCCATTAAAACTACTGCCAAGTTTGCAATGCTCGTGTGACGGCAGGGGTTGATAATCACACACGGGAAGTAGCTAATGTTATTGTAGATTTAAGTGTAACAATATGCAGGATGTAACAAGATTGATGGTCATTAAAGGTAGTAAAAGAAAATCTACGTAGTTTTCTTTGAACTTATTAATAAACACGAGGACCATTATGGTTCTATTTTGATCGACTGTGTAACATAACTAAGATAGTTGTTCATGTACATATAAGGAAATTAAGTCCATGATAACTTTCAAAGCAGTATAATTTTTCAAATTGACATGTTTCTACTTTTAATAATCTTTTAAGATACAAGTAAGTAAGTAAATATTTTATTTTAGTGACATGTGTATAACAAAACAAACATATAACCAAATATAATAATGGAAAAACACCCGACCCCATGGGCCTATATGTCACTGTTAAGACAGAAAGATATTTACTCAGTGAGTACATTTCACTGTTCCACATAATAAACACATATATCTACACAAGTACACAGCACTGAGTCGCTAATGTCGTTGGCATGTTTCCTAGTACAAAGAGTACAAGAGACATACCAATTACGTGTCCGAATTATTCGATTGCATGACCCTAATCATTCTTATACAATTATTATTTGTTCACTGTTAAATTGGTGCGTGTTTAATAAAAAGCTTCGGTTCGCAACAACGATTCACGCCCTTTCTAGAAAAACTCAGCAAATCAATTGCAAAACAAGACAATATTAATGAAAAGTATATTACACATAACGGGTTGTATGACTAGAGTTCTTTACAGAAACGAAAGGTAGAGGAAACTTCTAAAATAAACATTGATCGTA
Organism: Serripes groenlandicus; assembly: GCA_031761405.1. Taxonomy (NCBI): domain Eukaryota; kingdom Metazoa; phylum Mollusca; class Bivalvia; order Cardiida; family Cardiidae; genus Serripes; species Serripes groenlandicus. The sequence continues at coordinate 218,547,293 of JASEVX010000001.1, forward strand.
AACTTTCAACAAAATTAAAACTCAAAACAGTACATGTACAGTGAACTCGATAGTTCCGGATCAGTTAACCGAATTAACGAATCTTGTCTCTTTGAAAGGAAAGTTGGGAGAAACAAAACTACATCAAATATTCAAAAAATACTTCCTCCCCACCATGATATAATTTAACAATTATATAAATTTGTCAAATAGTTTCTTAATTATCTGCAATTGCAAGCTGTGCATTTAACAGTTTCGGGTCGAACTTGCCATTTCAGGGTCACGTGACAAAGGTTTATTTCTTTCATCAGGGGTAATCCCAAACAATGTTATATTCAACAAAACAGCTTTTTTAAAAAAAAACAAGATATATTTTTCACCTTTTTATCAAAATAATATGAAAAAAGAAAGAACTAAACTTACCTATTGCATTTACTGTTCACACTTGCATGCATGAACAGTGTTGCATTTAAACCAACTAATAAGTCATAATTGACAACAAATGTAAAATTTAATAACACATTTTTAACATTGATGTATCACCATAAGCATTAAATTATTCTTAAAAAGTTACCAAAAATAGCTTTACTAATACATTGATAATTTTGAGAAATTCCCTTTTGCTGACCCGAAAGTGTCGTATGTGAACTAGGTCATATTATCTGCTAGTTTGGCATAAACAGCTTCGACAAGTCAATCAATATTATACCTAATAATATTAACTAACCTACAAATGTATGTGCAATACACACCTATATTACTAAAATTATGGCTACAATCAACAATTTTCGCTGTGACAGGTAAACAAAAATATTGAGATTTTGCTTTCGCGGGAATCGATGCAGTCAAGTGTTTCGGATAACGTTCTTGAAATAACGACGTCAGAAATCGAAGTGAAACTAGCAAAGCTAATGGGAAAAATGACTCGATAATCAATTTTTCAAAGATTCAAGATTCAAGATTCAAATTTCTTTATTTCGTAACGTAAACATACATGTTTCTTATTACATCATAAGTGTATATACATTTTAGATATCAACGTGACATAATTTCAGCAGTATGTTTAAGCTAGTAATAATAATAGTATAACATATATAGTCAAAATGATAATAATTCGATTCAAATCCTAGTGATAATAGTTAAGTATATTGATAATTGAGCCCTGCTGCGAATCTTCACAGCACAACTCAACCAATCAATAAACTGAAGCAACATTATATTTGGAGGGTGAACCAAACATCACGCATAAACAAATATATGTCTGGAACTCTTTTTCAGGTAACAACCAAAATTGTAGTCATATAGTCATATAACAGTGTTGACATAGCTTGTCTTAATAGCATGATACATGTATTTACCAAGATTCCACAAAACTGTTTTTTTGTGAGAAGACATAAGTTCAGTGAATTTATATACACTCGGTCTAACATAGAAATACTGACGAATGTATTGCTTCCGTATATCCATATAAGATGGGCATACAATTATAAAATGATACTCATCTTCGATATCACAAGTATTGCAAAAGGTACAAGTACGCAAATTGCGCTCAATTCTACCATTGCTATACCTTCCTGTTTCTATTCTTAGTTGATGAGAAGATAACCTTATCCGTGAAATTAAAACTCTGAACTTAGTGGGTAAAATGTCCAAATTACTGTATCATTCTCGTATACTTAACATTTTTTCCAAATGTGACCCGGAATTGTCGATGACCCTGAACTGTCGAGTTCACTGTCCGAGGAATAATATTAACTCTTTCCCACATACAACATTTTTGGAGCAGACATCTGGACAAAAAATGTGAACAATCTCTGCAAACGAAAAAAGAATTACTAGTACTTTATCAATTTGAAAACATTGTGGCAAAAGGAGAAATTGCTCGTTTGTAACATTGTTTTCAAAAGTCGTCGACTGCAGAGGCGCCAGAAAGCGTCTGTAGGTGGGAAAGGGTTAAAAGAACCGTTAGTTGTACAACAAAATTCAAACAAACTAAACCAGTATTTGTACAACAAGATAGGAATTGTTTATTTATTTAAAAATTGCAACCCCCATTTTCAATTAAAAATAATACATGAATAGCAGAGATGTTACTCACCGGACTTACGTATAGCGATTATCATATCGATATTTTCTATGGTGTTTATGTGTAGGTGTAAATTCGGTAATTGCACAATCTCATTAAATCCAGACCTAAATTGTAAATAGATATGGCTACTGCCCTATGCAGGTCGAATCAAATTGACCTTTGCGTCAGGCAATCAAATTGTCGATTACCAAATCGTTCGGTATAATACAGGTTAGATAATCCATATACATATATAGAGAGAAGTGGTGATTGTCTAGTTTGCCAATCGTATAGAACAAAACGTTGGTTGTATCGTGCGTTTTCAGTGGGCAAAAATCCCCGACCACGTGCTCAAAGTATTTATGTGTAGGCGACCTGATATATGGTGTAGTCACATCCATTATGCGAACAGCAAAGTATTTTGGTCTAATCTTAATGAGATTGATGATTACATAAACACAAATATATATCTATACCTGCACATTTTCCTGTGCAAATACAAGCAGACTGCCATGTGCAAATCAAACACGAAGGATTATACTTCATTCAAAAAATGATAGGGATTTGTGATTAACAAGCAATTCATAATGTTATAACTGATGTGTGTTAATTGTGTTATTTCGGTATTGAAAATACCGAAATGTATATAATTGTTCTTTAATCTGTCTTAAAAGTGATACTAGGTTTATAATATAAGGAAATTATGCATCAGTATCGAGAGATGGCTTTGTATTGTCTACTCGGCGCGTGGTCAAGTTGACATCTCTTTCGACATACGGTCTCTGTGATATCAATTTAACACGCGCCTCGTAGACCAATACAAATCCATGTATTCTTTCTGCAACATAATATTCCCTATATATTAAAACAGAACCCACTTATCTCACTGTATATTGAAAATACATTGTCTCTGCTATTCTGTCATTGTGACTTTATGTTATTAGAATATGTATGCTATGTAAAACAGAGTTCATGTTATTTACTTATTAGTATACATGTAAAATAGGAACATATTTTATTATAGTGACATGTAAATAACAAAACAAACATATAACCAAATATAATAATGTAAACAATAATACGAGAGAATTTATAACACAATCGGCATTTATCCCGCCTAAATGTTACATTTACCCAATACACAAACCTGATTCTGTTTAAATTTTGTTTTTCTAAAATGAATTGGAGAAAAAAGAAAACCTCGATATCCGGAGATATGAGGATATATTGCTTCCATTGAATTCAAAACTATCTGGGAAGATGCTATTGCTTATTTTAGGCAATTATTCACATTCTTATAATGAAGAAAGGGCTTTGAAAGTCAACAATGCACTAAATACCGAATACGATTTGAGAAGTGAAAAATGTTTCATTCACCCCATACACATGTACTTGAACTTCATGCTGGGTATATTCTTGAATTAATTTGGGAAAAAAGGATGAAAACCTCGATATCCTGAAAAAAGGTGATGTATATTTTGCATCGAATCTTAATTTTTTTTTTTTGAAAAGTCGCTATTGAATAATTTTAGTAATTATTCACGTTGTTTTCAACATTCTTTTAGTGATAAAAGGGCGTTGAAAGTCAATGTACTATCTACCGTATACTTATTGACAACTGTAAAGTAGATATAAACAAAATATAGTACAGAATTTATGACATTTCTAAAAAGAACTTTAGATGCATACAATGTTAATTTGATATGCCATTAATTTATCTAAAGTCCATCATTTCAACACGGTCAACATTTTGGATATTTTCCGGGCCTGCATGTTCAATCGTTAGTAAAACTTCCTGTCTAAACCGTCGTCTTCGCTCATATTCATTCTCCTCGTCCACAGCAAGTTCGAGTATGGAGTTGACGAGGATATTCCATCCAGGTCGTATTTCATAACCATGCTCTGTCCGTAAACAGTGAAACCGCGTGCATCGATTGAAAACCATCCTTAAAACAGGTGTCATGTCTCTAAGTTCCACCTGTTCTGTCATAATGAGAATGATTGGTTTTAGCTGATCCGTTGCTTCTTTAACCTCCAATCTACACCATGGCCTATCAATAAACGTTTTTGAAATTACGAAGATCACCACAGAACACTTATCAATGCATCTCATGGCCTCTTCCACGACGGTAAAACCTGGTCGGAAATGGGTATCTCCAGTACATATGTAGTCCTTCCGTATTTGTGTTTGTTCTGCCAACTGTTCCGCGATGGATGGCATAATGACATCGTCTACTAGCTCATCATCGGCGCTGCTGAACGACAGGAATATCAGATATCCACACATAAGTCTGTCTTCTTTGTTGTTTCTTAGAAAATTCGCAATCTGTCTACGTCTGGCCATTAATCTTCGTGTACATATAACTGATAGAGCTGTAGCAATAACTATAAGTCCAAACGATAGAAGAGCATACATCAAACCTTGTAGCATTGCCTTACGATTGCAGTGCGTCACTAGACTTTCAAAACGGTAAAACGTGTCTGAGTCGAGCCAACATCCGGAACTATTCACAAATAACGTGATTCCTTTTATCCATTTCGGAAATGATAAATCAGAACACATACATTCGAATTTATTTCCAGTTAGATCGACATGTGGACATATGAGATAAGGGTATGTTGTCTGGATATTAAACAAATCTCTTTCAGGCGCATTGATAGTTTTTATATAGTTATTCTTTAGGTTAATATATCGTAAATCGGTCAAATGGCTGAAGTTAAAAGATATAATTTGTATTGCATTGTCCGACAGATCGATCCATTGAAGTTTCTTGTTTTCAGAAAACATATTGAATGGTATTTGGGACAATCCATTATCAGAGATAAGTATGATTGTCAAATCTAAAAAATACATAAACATAATGGCAAAGTCATTTTCATAGTCCGTCTGCATCACATGTAATATATTGTGAGATAAGTCAAGTTCTTTTATCGTGTTGGTGAAATAGACCCCATAATAGTTAACGTCAATGATATCGATAAAAAAATATTCTAAATTATTAGAGGAACAGTCAACGGTATGCAGAACAACCACACCCCAAAGGTCACAAGGAAGTGTGATGTTTATGCGACCTATGTTATTCCGTGTCATGGAAAAATGTTCAAAGACGATAACGGGAAGAATACTTCGTTGGAGAGTCTTTAATGTTTCCAAATCGGCTACTCTATGGCTTCGATGGTAAACCTTATCAAAATGACATTCAAGACCGGTGCCTGACTGAAACACACTGGTTAGAGTTATGTCATTGTAATGAACAAGCACAGACAACAACTGTAAAATCATGATTGTACAATCATGAATTGGTTTGTAAACAGAATTAACTATTTGTATATCTGTGTTTTCTAAAGTTATTGCATTGAAACACAAGTGTTTGGGAATTGTGCCCTGAATTGTCGTAGCAATTATTATTAAAGAAGAATTAACAATCGAAACTCGTTTAGTTCGGTTCGGGGATGAACATGTAAATTGTTCGCCAGATTGAGCGCTAGTATACAGCTTTATTAGCATACGTTCGAACACAATCTCTTTCAAATTGTTGAGGTTGCTGTTTAGCGAATGGACTAAACTATTATAATGAAGAAGAACATGGAAACTTAGAACATCTGCATATGCTTCGCTGGACCAATGAAATAGGAGAGAATACAAGTTTGGGAATGCAAGGAACAAACCTGCACATACATATTCCTTCATATCAATTCGAAACATATTTAAGAACGAAATTTTTCTAATTTGGTTTAAACGTATTTGCGTTGAACTTCGACGATTCACCATATACTCAACGCTAAAAATGTTTTGGATTTCTAAGGATATTACATTTCTGAAAAGCATAAGTCCATCTAAATACAATGTCACATTATCACAAGAAAGTTTATCTTTATATAAAAATAAGTTGTTTATTCCATCATATCTGGAACTGTTATACTTTCCTGGATTTTCGACCACATCTTTAAGACTTTCAAAGGGTATTTTTAGTCCCGTCAAGTTGTATTGAACGTATGAAGGCACACCAGAACATAAAAGCATTGTCCTGTCAATCATACATTTATAACAAAATCCGAGCCGAATAGTGCAAATAAGAAATAGTGTAACAAACAGAAATATATACGACGCCATGTCTGTTTGTGTATAACTGATTCTCGTCAGCAATCATTGGTTCACCATTGTACATACTCCATTATAACCAATTGGAAAAAGAGCATCGTTTTAATGAATATAATGAAGTTTTATCCATGGAATTTGAAAGTGTCTAATTTATCATATTCTGTGATGGATGGTGATACGCTTAGTGAAACATATCTAACATATAGCTTCACTCAGGAACTTCAAATGTCACAAAGTCAAGTTCAATTCCCCATAACAATTAAAATTCAAATCAATCTAGCACGTCTTTTGAAGTAAAAAACATAGTCCATAGACATGCTTACACACAAATAATCCAATCTTGTAAACTTAGTTGTAGTTGTGTAAAGATCGATAGCTCTGGACTTTATCCTTTATGGTTTTATGAACAGGTGGCATAGTCTTTAAAATACCTAATATTTATAAGATGATAGGTTAAGTGTATACTTTATATAACCAGATGTATTGGTAATTAATAACAGATACACTAGTTATCTATTAAAATGTGGTTTGATTAAGGAAAGCCTGATAAACCAAACATCAGATAAATGATCATAAAAGCTAAGAGTTTACAGATGCCATCCTTGATTTCCAAAAGGAAACTCACCATTTAACCTTGTCATATGAAATCCAACATTCAAATTAATGAGAATAACAATCAAATTGTCGTCGGTTTTGGGTCACAAGTATGCTTTATTAACAACCACGATGGTTATGCATCTGTATTGTGTAGAGATTATGATCAGCCTGCTTGAATGTGCTGATATCCAAGTGTTGAAATCAGCTTTCCAAGCACGATGCATCAAAAAGGTAACTTTATTTCGTAAATCATATTGGAATGCTTGTCGTGCATAAAAACAGTGTGATATTTTTCGTATATCATATCGGAGTGCTTGTCGTGCATACAACCAGTGTGATCGTTTTCGTATATCATATCGGAGTGCTCGTAGAAAATGTATATTAGTTCAATCTAATATACTAAAATGATTTTAAAATGTTATCAAATATTATAAATATGTAGGTACATGTAGGTCTGGGGTCTGTTCATTTCGCAAACTTTCGAAATTTACATCGTTTTATGACGTTGTTCGAAAGATGATATCACACGAAGTACCACTTGACACGAGGAGGAAATATTCTCAAGTTTTCGTCATTAGCAGCATCTATGCAATGCGATAACTGAAAGATAGGGAGATAAATACACGATTTTGTCACGTGATGTCGAATTAGATAATCATCATAAAAATGACATAATATATCTTAGGTATTTAACTTTAAACATATAAATAAAAATCCTGCGCATATACATTTGATTCCAACGCCAAACATCGTGGAGAAACACTTCTTAAGTAAAGTTTTCACACATGCAACAAATCTGCAGCAGATGACTTTTAAAATATATAGACAACAAAATGGTAAATCTCTTCAAATTTAAATATAATTTCTCATTTTTTCACAATGTTTTCAAAAGTTATTTGCTACGGTGGCGTCAAAATGCGTCTATTTTTGGGAAAGGGTTGACGATAAGGTTGAATTCATAACGGGGGTAAATATTCACTATAGTACCACACAGGTAGAAAGAACAAATTCCAACCATTCCAGCAACTGCCCTCCTCAAGGAAATCACTACAAGTTTCACCACACAACAATTATCCTTATTAGTCGCTTCGTTTTTCAGATTTCACATTGGAGGACAAGATGTTACTAGGAGAATCTAAATGTAAATGCCTAGAACATTTTACGGCTGCGATTGTTTAAAAACAATAAGTTATGATCCATTTGAAAAGAAATGCATGTTTTCAATGTTTTAAGTTTGTGTTTCATTAACCTCGTATTTCAGTTTATTTCATGCCATTTCCGATTATTTACTCGTCCCTGATTAGACATGCACCAAACGTTAATGTTAAAGTACCATTACAATGTCAGCATTACATAACGTCATTTTTAGTCGCCGGGCAGAAGCCCGCGACTTCTATTTTTAATAGGTTTTCGGAAATGACATGGGAGTTTTTTTTTTTTTTTTTAAATGTCTTGAACATATTACAATTGCGTTTGTTTAAAAACACTAAGTTATGACACATCTAAAATGAAATAAATATTCCGATGTTTTAAGTATGTGCAGTTTCTTTATTTTGACTGGCATTTACGTTTTTGTGTTTTATTTATGAAGACAGATAGTCCCTATTAGCTAGAATGGGATACTTTATTTTCATAAACTATGTAATCAAAATGCGATAACTACAAACCTTTACGTCGCACAGTCTTAATTTGATTACATACGCGCACCTGCTTGCAGCCGATTATAGATATTAAAATCACGTCGAATTCTCCTTTTAATAGATAAGTATCAACATAAACTGGTAACAGAAACAAAAATAAGAATAATTGGTGAAAATATGTCTCAAATATAAGCCTGTTTATCGGTCGTGAACGTCGAAACGCCTTTTCCTCAGTTTTTGACCTAGTTTCATATTGCCAAAATGTAAACAAAGCGAAGTAACCGGAAGTAAAATGTTTTTATGCATAGAAAAAATGTCGCACGACAAATTGATTTCTTAAACGTCACGAAACGAGTGCATGGGTCGAATATAGGAGAAAGACAATACAATACAATACAATACAATACAATACAATACAAATGTTTTATTTCGTAAACAAAGGCCTCCGGCCCAAAATACATTACAATTATTTACAACAATTCAATGAGTTACGTACTTATATTAATTGGTTGTTCATTTCTTTTTAATAAGTGATGAATATAATTTGAGAGTTTTCTTATTTTAAGCGTGTCATCGACTTGTAGAATATTATAAAAGTTGGGAAGATCAGATTCATCAGAGTACCAAGATAACAAAAGTTGAAGACGTATATCCGAATATCTCGGACATACAAAAAATACATGGTATTCATCTTCCACAACTTTTGAATGTTCTGTAATTTCGCAGAACTGACAGAAATGATTTTCTCGATCGATATTCTGATGGCGACCGGTTTCTATTTTAAACTTATGGCTAGAACAGCGAAAACGTGACATTGCTTTTTTATGTAAAAATGGCATGTCAATGCATAAATATTTCTCTGGGTTTAATAAGGTTTTGAAGTATTTATATGTATCACAACGTGGCGAATCTTCAATACTACCGTGCCAATTTTGTTTCATACAATCTATTAGCCTTTGCTTGAATTGTTTAATGAAAATATTAATATCCCCAACTTCTTGAGAGACCCAAACAAAACCATACCCGTATCTGAAAAGGAGTTTTTTAATATTTGAAGCCCATGTAAGTCTACCAGCTTCATCTAAAGACTTGAGCATTTTGTTAACAATTTTTCGGATAACGATTATTGTGCATATGTAATAATTTACACCAATATTTAATGCAATTAGTATGATACGTTATACATAAAGGAAGTCTACCACATTCACCTAACGCAACACTATTATTAACAGAACTGTTAACCCATAAAAAATATTTACAAAAGTCTACTTGAACTTTTTCAATTGTTCCAGAATATTCATAACCCCATACTTCTGAAGCATAACATAAAATAGGTGTTACCATGGCGTCAAAAAGTTTAAAAATATCATTATGTAAAAACTTACCAAACGGTTGTTGGTATTTTCGTATAGCAAATATGGCTTTTTTAGCCTGGGCTGCAAGTTTAAGTTTTGCAGAGGACCATGACAGTTTAGGGGTAAACAATAATCCCATATATTTATAAAAGGATGTTGTGTTAATACGATTCCCGTCATATGCCCAGTTTTCATATAACCTAAGTCTACCGCCGTTTCTAAAAACAATAATTTCGGTTTTATTAAGATTAATGCACATACCAGATGAAACACAGAATTCGTGTAGAACATTTAGTTGAACTTGTAATTTTGATGCCGTTTCTGCCACATGTGTGACGTCGTCAGCAAATAATAGGCATAAAATATCAGGTATATCATTAGTTATGAAAATTCCACTACCACAACGTTCCCTCAGAATAGTACATATATCGTTTATATACAAAGAAAATAAGATTGGGCTACTTTTGTCCCCCTGTCTAGTTCCGATATTACAAGAAAATGACTCTGTAAGACCATTTGTTGTGCGTACACATGCTTTAGTTTTACTATACATAGAAACAAAGATATTTAACAATTTACCAGTTACACCTTTCCTGGCAATCGTTCTAAACAGTTTTTCATGAATTAAAGAATCAAAAGCCTTGCTGAAGTCCACATAGAGACAATAAAAACGGCCCCCTTTCTTAGAAAGGTATTTCTGTGCCATAGACTGAAGAGAAAAAATATTATCTACTGCAGAATATCCTTTCCTAAACCCTGCTTGCGCTTCATCGATTTTACATTCACGTTCCGCCCAATTATAAATTCTTGTAGTTGCTATATGTGAAAATATTTTATACATAGTACTTATAAGAGAAATACCTCTATAGTTTCCAGGCTCATTTTTAGATCCTGCTTTATGTATTGGGCAGAGAATACTATCAGCTCATGAATCTGGATAAACTCCAGTATTTAATATATCATTAAACAATACATTTAAAATTGGAGCTATTTCACTCTCAGTATGTTTGTAAAACTCGGCACCAATAGCACATGGACCTGCGCTCTTCCCAGATTTCAGTTTTCGAATTCCAGTAATTATTTCCACGGTAGTAATAGGACCATTTAAAGCGTCATTATTATCTAAGGCTACATATTGTAAGATTTCCTCGTTATTATGATTACGATTATCTTCCGTGTTTAAAAGAGTTTTAAAATAATTTACCCAATCGTTCTCGGAAATACTGTTATCATTGCGAGGTTTGGCATTACCTTGCTTAATAGTTTTCCAAAACAATGAAGGTTTTTTTTTCGACTTTAAGAGTTCATCGCGTTTTAACTTTTCATATTGACTTTTTTTATTTTTACAAGTATTTTTAAAAGCATTTCTGCACATTTTATAATTTATGATATCGATTTGTAAATTTGTCAATCGAAATAATCTTAATGATGCGTATTTTCTCTATTTAGACGTTTCGCAATCCACGTCCCACCAAGGTGGTTGGGTATCATTTATATGTTTCGAACGTTTTTGTTTTAAAATCATAGATTCAGCAGATGTGGCATAAATATGTGTTATAATATTGACTGTTTGATTTACATCATTACTTAATTGGTATTGTGATTCAGTTAATAATTTCCTGAATTTTTCTAAAAATACATCTTTATACTCGTCTTTCCATTTATATTTTATAATTGGTCTTTGTGTACATGTTTCAATATTTTGCTGTACATGTTTACTAGGAAATTTAAACTGGCAGTTTAGTGGGAAATGTATCGATTCATCACGGTTTTCAATACAGAAATATGAAATATATGGAAAAAGATCACTAGATGCGATATTGTAATCAACAACGCTGGCACCGTTATGAGTTATACACGTAAAGTTTCCACGAGTATCGTCATAAAGACGACCATTAATGATATGAATATTATTACAACAACATAATTCTACAAGAGTTTTACCATAATTATTGTAGCGAACACAATCCAAATTATTTCTTCTCATTTCAAAATTATCACTTTCATAATCAACGTCTCCAAATACGAAATCTAAATTATCATTTGGAATAAAATCTAAAAAATCGGTAGTACGAGAATTAAAATCCCCTGCCAAAAAGAAAAGACAATCTTGGTACTCTGATCTTATTTCTATAATGTTGTTTTCTAATATAAGGATACCATTCTGTTCCCCAACATCATATATACTAGAACCTTCAGGAGAAACGTAAGCAAAACACATAATAATGTCTTTTAGATTTTTGATACATGAGCAATTAAAATGTAAAACAATACAGTTTTCAAAATTCAAAAATATTTGTGTTATCTTAATTTGTTTGGAAAGAATATCACTAATAAACACACCAACCCCCCCACTGTTTCTTATAGCATTTTGTTTTTTGTTCCTAACACAGTCATAATACGTATAACCATTTAAAAACTTGTTAAATTCACCTTTAAAAGAACTCCAAGTTTCAACTAAAGCAATAATATCAAAGTGATTTAAATAATTTTTCAAATTCTCATTACTATTATGTTTATATAATCCTTCTATATTCCACGTGAGAATATTTACAGCTGTCAAAAGTTCATTTGGTTCGCCTTGGCCGTTTCCCTATTGTTCATCTAATTCTCCACCCGCTGCCTCGTTTCCGAACCCGATAGCTCCGCCTCCTTCATTACTTCCAGCCAATAAATCGTTGTTATCGCTAACGACACATGGACGAGTCCATGCACGATCTTTGTCACTAACCAGGATTGAGCGTTCGTTCTCAAAATCCCACCTGTACACATTGTTTTGGATTACGAGTTTATCATGTCTAATTGACGCATATTCACCGTTATTTCTCGCTTCAATCATTAACTTGCCGAGTTCTCGCCTGGCTGTTTTCACACGGTCCGTGTAGTCTTGCTGCACTGAAAAGGCGGATCCTTTTTCAAGGGTTTCCCGTGCCGCTCGTAAAATCTGTTCTCGGTCCTTATATCGATTGAGTTTAACAATAATTGAACATTTATCGGGATTCTTGGATTTAAGCCTATGGGCACGTTCGATCTCAACGTTCTCACACTGGGGCAGATTTAAGTCGTGTTTTATGAAGTCTCTCACCTTTTCTTCGCATACATCCCAACGTTCATGTAAAGTGCCCTCAATCCCATGTATCCGTATATTGTTGCGCCGCGAATGGCCCTCAAGATTATCAATTTTTGTTGTCAATGTTGAGACTTGTGTACGCATTTTCTCGTTTTCAATTTTAAGATTCTTATTTTCCGTCCGTAACTCCTTTATAGACTCATTGATATTGTCAATTTTCGATGATAGGGAATTAATATCAGTCCTTACTTGTTTATTTTGTCCGGCAATTTCCGCTTTCATCGTGTTCAAGAATGTCATAATTTCTCCATTAGACTCCTTTTCACCATGGTTACCTTGCGTAGAAAGTCTCCTATCCGATGTAGAACCACTGGCTGTTTGCGCAAACGAGAGTGTCCGTTGTCTGGTTGAAACTTGTGAGTTTTGAGTAGTTTGCGCGTTTTGCCTCTGTGTAGAACCAGGACCTGGGTTGACCTCTACGTTCCCGCTGACCACCAACAACAGTGACAATGCAATCAAAGTCCTCAAACACAAAGACACGCTACTTTTTTTAACACAAAGCACTGCCATTCTACTCCTTCAGGGGCGTAGCTGGGTCGAAATATGGACTACGCACCATTCTAGGTGGGAAAAAAAATTCGTCTATATGGGCTCAGGTGACTTCTGGCGTATATTTCTCAATATCTTAATGAGCCTACTTGATACCTCTATGTACGGCATATATACACAAAATACCCTTAAATCATTTGCAGCATTCGGAATTTACTTTTTCTGGGGCATGCTCCCCCGGGAATGTTTTTTGTCTATATGGGCTCAGGTGACATCTGGCGTATATTTCACAATATCTTAATATGCCTACTTGATACACTTATGTACGGCATATATACACAAAATACCCTGAAAACATTTGCAGCATTCGAAATTTATTTTTTTCTGGGTCATGCTCCCCCGGGAAAAAAAATTCGGCTATATGGGCTCAGGTGACATCTGGCGTATATTTCACAATATCTTAATGAGCCTACTTGATACCCTTATGTACGGCATGTATACACAAAATACCCTTAAAACATTTGCAGCATTCGGACTTTATATTTTCTAACATTGACTGCCACTTCAACACAATTGAAACTTCGAGGGTTTGGCCGGGACCAAGGGAGGAGTTCGAGTTTTCCAGGGTGTTCGACCTTTCCCATGTTCGAGCCAACGAGGTTTTACTGTACATTCAGATGATTCATACTAGGTACTTTCTTTAAGCCTACACGCGAAATAGAAGGGCTAGTCGTCGCGTCTTTCTTCTTGCAAACACATCTATCACTAAATCAGTGTTTATGTCACGATCACGGTGAATGTTCATCAAAACAAGCCCGGATAATCTACCGGTGGTAAGGGTTGGCGGCCGTAGATATGTTTTAACCCTTCTCATAGTGGTAAACGAACGTTTCGCGTTTATTTCTGGTTGCAGGTTGCGACACTATCGATCTCTTCTCAGATCCAAATAAATGGCACGGACCACAATTCGCTCCACCAATAGACTTCGAATATCGTACTTCCATGTACAATATTAAAATACTATATAACTGTATACATACAAACTACATGTATAGGAAGGACATCTAATATTATCAATAAACATAGACAATTTGTCCATGTATGAATTGTTCTGATTTGTCCGTTTTCAAATTTACCCCCCTTAGGGTTCAGTTTTCATTGCATTTTTCGCATTTGTTTCATTTTTTATTTTTGAACCTCTCAAAATATTTCTTACGCACGTGCGTACGTGCGTAAGCCTGGCTACGCGCCTGTCCTTGACTTATCGGGCATCGAAAAAAAGTTCCAATACGCGCCCTATATGCACATATATCGACTCCCATGTTAAATTATAGCTATCCAAATTACACGTGCAAGAAAAATATGTCCGCCATTTCAAGGGATAGATACTATAGAAATGCTTTTTTCTCTCGAATGCACTTACGCTTTGCCTGATTTTTTATTCACTTTCTTCGATGTTTGACACTACGACTCGATTTTGAAACGATCGAGGGTCAATATTTCGAAAGAATGCTCAAACACCTTATTACAGATAGATAGCTAATATTACACACTTAAATGTTTAAATATATGTGATATTAAATGATTATTTGGCTTGAAACAAATTAAGAGAAGAACAAACTCTGATAAACAATAGATTTAGAAATAAAGAAAATCTGCTCTTTCGCACCCAATTAATTTCATACTTGCCACCTATTAAATAGTAATGGGACTCGCAACTGGCATTTCTCTTGCGCCAAACATATATTGTATGCATCAACGATTTAGATAAACAATTTAGCTGATATGTTGTATCAAGTGTGGTCTACTTTTTAAACATACGAGGATAAATGTTAACATCTGTGAAATATTTATTATAATTATTATTAAAAAGGAGGAAGTTCATGTCTTCAGCAATTTAACCGTTTTCTCAATGTTTTAAGCGTTTAAAGGTTTTCATTGTTGCTTCAGACATGGAAATATTTAATAGCTATTTATTGCATGTAGATTTAAATCCCAAAATGTATTAATTTGTTGTGGTTTTATTGACAAATACAAAACATCCAAAATCCTGACCAAAAGAAATCCTGAAATTTGTAGATCTATGTGGAATTTCAAAAATCCTGGAATTTGTCCTTATGAAAACATTATGTGTATGTTTAGACTAATGAAAGTCAAGAATACATGTGTGTTAAAAAATAAATCAATGCAGTCTTTTCCGGCGACATTGATGCCTTGCATCAACTTTCTCTTGTATATTTTGAGTAATAAGTTCTTTTCAAGTTCAAAGAGATATCTTTCTGTGTGTAGATGGATTAAAATGTTAATGGATATATCTCTTCAACAGGCAATTGTATGGATTGTTTCAATTCTACAAATCAAAACAATGGTAGAATTCGCGGCTTGCTCTCTGATTGGCTAATTTGTTTAAAAAGAAATCCATTTGTTTAATACATTTAGAAAGCCTTTTGATTCACCGCAACGACTTAAATCATTTTATTAAGCACAAACTATATTATTTACATGACAGAAAATGTATTTTGTATTTGCTCTCCAATGCAATGCTATTTGGAAACATGCATAGTACTGTGCTTTATATCTTATCTAATGTCTACGATGACTCGATCTTGACACGAGTTGAAAACTTCCGAAGAGTTTCGGTTCCGGTTGGAAGTTGCTAAACGTGAAATTTTGATCAGACGAAAATTGATTAAATCACAATTATAAGTGTGTTTTTGTTAGGGATGGCAACGATTAATCGGTTACCCGGTTAACCGTATGTTTACCGATTAATCGGTTAGTACTTTAGGTAACCGAGTACTCGGAAGAAAGAATAAAATATATACTCAGTTGTGTTTCACCTTTTGTTCTTTTCAATTTGTCACACGTATCTGACATGAGAGGTTAATTATGCACACCACGATCGGCCAGTGTTTACATTACTGCGATAACAGCCTCACTCGATTTTATTGATGATTGTTTGTTTGTGTAGTGTAAATCGAATAATTGTCAATTAAAGGACGTTTTGTTTTAAAAAAAACCTTTGACGTCTAATAAAGGCAGTAGGAAATTATAAGATAATGACTTACTAATTATGTTCGGCGTTTGTTTTGATAATACAACTAATTGGAGTGAGTGTGATATATTTGAATTGTTGTTTTTGTAAATTATTATTTACCAACACGATTAGAAGATTTAAAGAATAATTTGAAGTTCGTAACAAATGTGCCCCTGAATTGGTATTTAAAGATATGCAGTTATGTACCTCTTTCATTCGACATATTATAACTCGTATAACAGTCACTTCGTTAAAAAAGATCTACATAATATATTGCCATAATGCCTATCAGAAAGGGCGTACCCAGCTGTCAATCTTTTAATATGGTGGAAAGATCACGAAGTGAAATATCCAAAGATCACCCTCATCGCGAAGAAAACTCTAGCCGTCCCTGCCACGTCCGTTTCTTCGGAGAGTCTTTTCAGCCGCAAGACTGTAAGTTAATAATCGCAGAAACCGTTTGTCATGTGACCTAGCTAGCTAGTGGACAAAATCATTTTTTTGAATAAGAACATGTGCCAGTATGTTGAACTTGGATGTGAATGAATTAGAATATAGAACAAAGTCATTTAGTGTTAACTAGTTGTTTATTCATTACTACATGTTATTCATTTTACACTAGACTACTACAATGAATGTATCAACAATTGCATGATTATTATAAAATAAAAATAAACAAATATTACCGTTTGTGTTAAAGTTCGCGGTAAAACTAATAGTCCGACATGAATGAAAACGTTCCGATAACGACGTTTTAGTCTGATTTATACATGACCGGGAAATGCGAGTTAAAACGACAACAACAATAACAGTGGATATTTATTGTCTATGAATCTATACGGTTAACCGGGTAACCGGTTACAAATTTGTACGAGTAACCGGTTAGTAATATCGGTAACCGTTGCCATCCCTAGTTTTTGTACATGAAAATGGATGGATATGATTAAGATATGATTAAATTAGATATTATGGACTAACATAACTGAAAAACCGATAATTTTTACTTTAATATTGGAATATATAATTGTTCCTTTGTTCCTTGTGACGTGTATACACGGTTAGGTGAACAGTTTAGACCATGAGTTGTGACAAAATACAGTGTATAAGGGTATTGCCTTAAAATGGCTACCAGTAATTTGGAAGATTCACAATCTTCCAATAAACGCAGTTCTAGAAATTGCAATGTCGTTATGACCCAGTTAACACCAGGCCAACGTGTAGTAAATGATGATGATGATTCTGAGTATGAGGACCCTCGCACATGCGTCAAACAGTTATTTGTTTCTAATCATCAACGGATAACAGTTACACCTGATAATGTGGAGGAGTTGTACGGGAATATAGATTACGAGTCTCCGCCAAATAACAGGAGTTGGCCAAAGACAGAGTTCTTTTACAAACTCAACTTGTGAAGTGTCAAGCTGACATAGTTTCCCTAAAACAAAGCAAGTGTGAAGAAAGAACCCTTTTACATGAACAATTAAAAAAAGTTAAATCGGAAATCAGTGAATTCCGAACTGAAACAAATGATCAGATTGTGTGTATTAAGAGAGACACTAACATAATTGAATGTGAAAAATCATCTGGAGTTCCTAGCGTGAAAAGTACTATAACACTGGTTTCTGCGGACGTTTTGCAAAATAAAGACTCTTTATACTGTGCATTAAGTCTAAAGTGAGTAGTAATGTAGGCTTTCAGATAGTAAGGTTGAGTTTGTGTGCGCCATCGTTTGCAGACGACATGACCCTTCTCTGTTTGTCTAGTAAAGCATTACAGGAAATGATAAATATTTGTTATAGGTATGCTTGTCTATGGAGATATCAATACAACCCCGACAAGAGTGCCGTGGTCACTTTCAATGAATCGAAACGTGTATTCAAACGCAATTGGATTGTTAGTAATGATGTCCTTTTTGAAAAAGAAGATTAAAATCATTTAGGTATAGTGTGTAACAAATATAGTAATGCTATGTTCATTAGATAGGAAATTAAGTTTTTTTCTTTGGGCTCTTTAAAGACGGGCTACATATAAATGGGCTTTATCCCAAAACCAGTTATAAAATTAGTTATTAATCGATCGTTATCCCCAGAGCTCTTTTCGGATGTGAATTGATACAGTCGCTCTCTTATCGAGATATGTTGACCATCGAGAGAACACACATAACCTGTTTAAGGCAAATCCAGGGGTTACAGATTAGGTCAAGAACAGAGACTGTGCAACAAAACGATTGTTTCTATTACGTGTCTGTTCTGTTGTAAATGGTACGCCCGGTATCGTGTTTGTCCAATATATTGTTACACAATACAGTTGGAAACATTGTGTTGATACGAAAGTGTCAACTCATTATATAAACGAATGGAATCCTTTACAGCAATTTACTTTATATGTGCAATTACAGCACCGACTCTCAATTAGTCCGATATGGGATTATGCTAAACGTTATCCGGATATGTTGCGTGCTTGCTTTCCGATTGCTCAACTAAGTGCATATACGGCTTATACCGATTGTCCTCAGTGTACACGTTGTAGCTGTAGCGATATAAAACCAAGTTTGACAGAACATATCTTGATTAACTGTACACGTGTGCGATCGTGTACTGTCTTGTTTCAAAACAGAACTTTATTGAAGTTTGGTAGAACAATTTTCAATTTATTATTATCATTGAAAGACAATGATTATGTTGCTGCTTTGTTCGGTTTGAACCCGATCTTAGACAAAGAAGTATAAGGAAACTATGATACATTTTACAAACATGTTGCGTTGTTTTTGCATGCGATGTGGACATGTTATAAATACTTTGTTAAATTATAAATAAGATATAGATTTCTGAATGAAATTGGGGGTGAGGTTACAATTTAGCTGATGTTTTGTCACACACAATAGGTTATAAATACGTTATTAAAATATTCGTGTATGGCTTCACAGACGTACATGTACTTATAAATGTTTATATGTGTTTTTTTCCTTTTGTTTATTGTATATTATTATGTCTTTACTATTCATGTATATAATTACGCTGATATATGTCACGATGTGCGTTTACATTCATCCATCCTAATTAAACGCTTTTCATTTCGTTTCGGTCAAGTGTTTCTCTCTCTCTCTCTCTCTCTCTCTCTCTCTCTCTCTCTCTCTCTCTCTCTCTCTCTCTCTCTCTCTCTCTCTCTCCTCTCTCTCTCTCTCTCTCTCTCTCTCTCTCTCTCTCTCTCTCTCTCTCTCTCTCTCTCTCTCTCTCTCTCTCTCTCTCTCTCTCTCTCTCTCTCTCTCTCTCTCTCTCTCTCTCTCTCTCTCTCTCTCTCTCTCTCTCTCTCTCTCTCTCTCTCCCTCTCTCTCTCTATATATTTAATTTTGTTCTTTCTATCGCTGTCAATTATATGTAGTTGTATACAAGTTTGTTTATTTGTATAATTTGTATCACAAAATGAAATCTTCTTAATAGGAGGAAATAAAGATTGATGATGATTGCATGGAAATCACAAATGTTCACTGGTTCATTTATCATGACTCCAGCCAGTAAGTCGTAATGTGTCTTAAGAGAGAATATACTTAAGATATAACAAGAGCTGTCGGAGGACAGCCCGCTTAACTATTCTACCGCTTGTTACTGAGATGTGGACTCTAATGCAGTTGCATGCAAAACATTAACCAGAATTTCTTAAAGGGTGATAATTTGCATTATATGCAGGATAGAGTTATTTTACTTGATCATATCCATAGGTGTGATGATTGGGAAGGGTTGTATAACGTTTGAATAGAATGCATCAAGTAGTTACTAAGATATTGACTCTTAATGTAGTTGCACGCAAAACTTTAACCATAACTCATAGGTAAAAAAAGAGCAACTATTTGCATCATATGCAGGATAGAGTTATCTTAATTGGTTGTGTGTGTAGTTGTGGCATTGGGAAGAGTTGTATAACGTGTCAATACAATGCTTCAAGTAGTTACTGAGATATGGACTCTTAATGTAGTTGGAAGCAAAACTTTAACCAGAATGTCTAAGTATAAAAAGGGCCATCATTTGCATTATATGTTGAATAGAGTTATTGTACTTGATTGTTTACATATGTTTGATGTTTGGGAAGGGCTGCATAACGTCTCAATGCAATTCATCGAATAGTTACTATGATATGGTCTCTTAATGTAGTTGCATGCACAGCTTTAACCACAATTTCGAAGTCCAAAAAGGGCACAAAATGCAGGATAAAGTTTTTTTTACCTTGAAAATCAACATGTGATAGTTGGGAAGGGTTGTATTAAGTTTCAATGCAATGCATCAAGTAGTTACTACGATATGGTCTCTTAATGTAGTTGCATGCAAAACTTTAACCAGAATTTCTAAATAGCAAGGACCATAACCTGCATAAAAAAGCAATGCATCAAGTGAATAATGAGATAAAAAAGGACATAAGTTGCATTACATACAGGATAGAGTTATCAAGCTTGATTATTTCTTTAGGTGTGGTAGTTGGAAGCATTATAGAAAGTGTCAATGTAATGCATCAAATAAATACTGAGATATGGACTCTTAATTTAGTTGCACCGCAAAACTTTAACCAGAATTTCTAAGTAAATGGGCCATAATTTGCTTAAAACACAGGATAGAGTTGTCTAACTAAATAATCTGCATAGGTGTGATAGTTGGGTAGGATTGTATATAGTCGCAATGCAATGCATCAAGTAAATACTGAGACATGGACTCTTAATTTAGTTGCATACAACACTTTAACCAGAATTTCTAAGTAAACAAAGGGCCATAACTTGAATAAAATGCAGGATAGAGTTATCTAACTTTATAATCTACATAGGTGTGATAGTTGGGTAGTTTCAATGTAATGCATCAAGTAAATACTGATATATGGACTCTTAATTTAGTTGCACGCAAAACTTTAACAAGAAAATATAAGTAGAAAAGGGCCATAACTTGCATAGTATGCAGGATCGAGTTATCTTACTTGATACTCTACATAGGTGTGAGTGTTAT
>JASEVX010000001.1:218568874-218648134 GCA_031761405.1 Serripes groenlandicus
GAGAGAGAAGCTGACGATATAGACAGAGAGAGAGACAGAGAGAGAGGAGAGACGAGAGAGACAGAGATGAGACAGAGAGAGAGAGAGAAGAGAGAGAGAGAGAGAGAGAGAGAGGAGGAGAGAGAGAGAGAGAGAGGAGAGAGAGAGAAGACAGAGAGAGAGACAGACAGACAGACAGACAGACAGACAGACAGACAGACAGACAGACAGACAGACATACATACAGACAGAGACATACAGACAGACAGACAGACAGACAGACAGACAGACATACAGACAGAGACATACAGACAGAGACAGACAGACAGAGACAGACGAGACGATGAGACAGAGAGACAGAGAGACTGAGAGACAGAGAGACAGAGAGAGCAGAGAGAGACAGAGACAGAGGAGACAGAGAAGAGAGAGAAGACAGAGAGACAGACAGAGACAGAGACAGAGACAGAGAGACAGAGAGAGAGAGAGAGAGAGAGAGAAGAGAGAGAGAGAGAGAGAGAGAGAGAGAGGAGAGAGAGAGAGAGAGAGAGAGAGAGAGAGAGGAGAGAGGAGAGAGAGAGAGAGAGAGAGAGAGAGAGAGAGAGAGAGAGAGAGAGAGAGAGAGAGAGTGAGAGAGAGAGAGAGAGAGTGAGGAGAGAGTAGAGAGGGGCGAGAGAGAGGGAGAGAGAGAGAAAGAGAGAGAGAAAGAGAGAGAAAGAGAGAGAAAGAGAGACAGACAGACGGACAGACAGTCAGACAGATAAACAGCAAACAGACAGTAAGACAGAGACATATGCTGTTTTATGTGTCATAGCTAAATCGACCGAGTAACAATTACATTATCGACTGATGGTTTGAATGGATTGCTTACAGACGAACGGAGGGACATACAGTAAAGTTGGACTAAGGGGAATGGCAGACAAACATACATCTCAATGTACTTGTCTATGCGTAGAGATTTACTAGTCTTCACTTTATAGGAGATATTTCTTACACACCTTTGATTATATAGTATACGATTTGATACAAATCAATTTCAAATCAAAGGAAAACATTACCTTGTACATATCCACGTATGCACAAATTACATGCTTATAAATGAAATCCAAGTCTTTACTGTAGATCAAAGGTTTCTCCTCGACCTTCAATACAATAAGAGTGTGATGTAGTTGTTTTACATGTAAACATGTATACGAAAACAATACATTCGTTTATACAACTGATCATGTATCGATCATCGATTACATTATATTAATCCACCGGCATGTCTGTATCAATAGAAGGGCATACTAAACTATAAACATATATGTGTACTCACGCTTGTATCTTCCAAGTTATCACTTAATGAAGACGCAGTACCTATATACTAAACAAACGCCTTGCACAAGAAACTATCAACACATGCAAAGAACCATATAGATATAATAAGTTCAAGGTCTGCTATTTCGACTGACAGTTTTGTTGTGTGTAACTCTCCGTTTTAGATATGCTCGCCCAGGGCCCCTCGCTTTTGATACGGAAGCTGGAGATATCGGAAAAAACGGGAATGCAACAGCTTGCGAGATCTCTGGTCTGTGAATGAGAAAATTATGTATGTATTACTCACCGGATGGGACTGACATGCCAACTGATCCATTTCCCCACATTCACCAAAGCTGCAGCAGACGACTTTTAACATTTTCGGGCAAAAATATGAGAGCTGTACGCTATGAAAATAGAGATGAGATCATCGTGACAAAAGGATAATTTGAAAAAATCATTCTCATTTTGCCACAATGTTTTTAAAATTTGTCTGCTGCATGTAGTAAAAGATTAAAATTTCCCAGATACAAGTTGCATTTATGAACGCAGACGGCGTTTTGGAAACATTATTGGAAAACGACATTTTTTCAAATTTAGTTGGGTTTTCACCATTTTTAAGAATAGTTAACTTTTATCACGGCATCTGTACACTTATTTACGACCCCTGTGTAGGCTAGGGAATGAAGGAATTACCCATTATAAACAGTTGTAAAAACCCAATTACATTAAGCTGAATTCAATTCAGTCGAGGCATTAACTCTTTCAGCGCCAAAGGCAATATTGAGGTTTTTGCAAACAATACAGATTCAGATGAGTCAGCTCGTACGAGCTGTCTCCCTTGAAATCAGCATTGTTTTCTTTTTACTCATCAAAATAGTCCCAACTTTTATTACATAAGAAATAAAGACGCCCGATCTTGAACATGGAGGAGTCTAATTTAAACAATTCGGCGCTGAAAGACTTAACCTGATACAGACGACATTTGATGCCAAAAATGTAGAAAAAAACTCGTTGAAACATTTCGGAAAAAATTACACTTTGTTCAAGCACAATATTTTTTATATTTTACCACACACGTTTCAAACCTGTATCAAATTCTTTTAATTTTCCTTGATTTGTATCTTTTTCTTTAGATGTTTTCAAAGCAGACGAATCTAAAAAATATCATATCATGTAAACGATATAATGTCTCATGACTACGTTTGAAAATATTTTAACAATTGACATCATTTGTTTCATTCTATATTCTATAATAGGTACTTTCCATAAACAGTGTTAACCCTTTCCCTCATATAGACGCTTTCTGACGCCTCTGTAGCAGACGGTTTTTGAAAACATAGTGACAAAAGAAGAAATTGCACAAAACGTGCACTTTCTCCTTTTGCCACAATGTTTTCCACTTTTTGTCATAGGTTATCCATTCAATTATGGAGATTTTCTAATTTTTGACAAAAACCCAATTTGAGCTATTTCTTCTTTCGTCACTATGTTTTCAAAAAGCTGTCTGCTGCAGAGGCGTCATAAAGCGTCTATATGAGGGAAAGGGTTAATGTCCACATCATTTTCTTTGTTACAAGAAGCGGACGATGCAACCAAACCCCATGTTTGCCTGACGCAACTGTAAGCATTTTACATAACACCCCGCCCAAAAATTAAACAAAAAACAAACAAACAGGAAACTAACTCTCATTTGGTTGGCATCTATTCCCCCTAAATTGAAAGGATATCTTCTTCCGCGCACGTTTTTTTATCATAAAATAACATACGATTACTGCAATTCAAGTGTAAGTTTCCAAAGTGCATATTTCATGAACACGAGAAACAGATGCCCACTATATATGTAATAACATATAATTTGTAATCTGTTTAATTCACATTCAATCAAGAGGATATGCATCCTGTGTTTCCTAGAATCACAAGCCGGTATGGAAAAAGTCGAGCTCGTCTCGAATGTCGAGGATTCGAAACTTCATCAACGTAAAATATTTTCAACTTGATTCCTTCTTTATTTCCATGTAAATCGACAAGATTCAACCATTAATTGTAACTTTCATTAATTCGTACCGGTAGAACAACCTATGTCATTTAAAAGAGTTACCTCTTCTTGAAATGATAAAACAAAAAATGGGGTGGGGTGTCATGTATTATGCAAGAAAGAGATTTTTGTCCATATAAATAAATGCCAAAAATGATCAAATCAAACTGTTCGAGTTCATTCTATAACTATTTACAACGAAATTTATCTCATTTAACACTTTAATGCAGTCTTGTAAAGGTAAAACATAGGGACTAATTGGCTGTAGTTCATCCTGTTCACGGACAGAATTTGTACAGTTTGACTTCCAGTGCGATACAAACAATAGGAACAGCTCTGCAACTTTGATATACATGTAATTGAATTTACGTTGAAAGCGGCGTTAATCCTTTCGCTAATATGTAATTTATAAATACATGTATCATCAATCCTCGCTTGTAAAGATGTCGAAAGAGATATCACAAGGTGAAAAAAGATTTTAAAACTGGTAGAAAATCTCCTTACCTAGTGCTGGTACTTCGTGATATAACTGAAAAGTGTTGAACCGGGATACAAAAACAAAAAAAACAACAGTCAACCCAATCAATATGATGAACAACAGTTGAGCCCGTCCTTGGGAAAAGGTGCAAATGGCATCCAGAAAGAGATTACCTCTCTGCTGGGAACTAAATAGTAAATGGCGTCCATTCCTGGTTCTCGATCTGCTGGGTAGTAAATGGCAAATGGCGTCCATTACTGGGTTCTCAATCTGCCGGGTAGTACATGGCATCCATCTGCTGGAAAGTATATGGCAAATGTCGTCCATTACTGGGTTCTCGATCTGCCGGGTAGTAAATGGCAAATGGCGTCCATTACTGGGTTCTCGATCTGCCGGGTAGTAAATGGCATTCATCTGCTGGGTAGTAAATGGCAAATGGCGTCTATTACTGGGCTCTCGATCTGCCGGGCAGTAAATGACGTCCATTACTGGGTTCTCCATCTGCTGGGTAGTAGGCATAAATATTAAATGGCGTCCATTACTGGGTTCTCGATCGGCTGGGTAGTAAATGGCAAATGACGTCCATTACTTGGTTCTCGATCGGCTGGGTAGTAAATGGCAAATGACGTCCATTACTTGGTTCTCGATCTGCTGGGAAGTAAATGGCAAATGGCTTCCATTACTGGGTTCTCGATCTGCAGGGTAGTAAATGGCAAATGACGTCGATTACCGGGTTCTCCATCTGCCGGGTAGTAAATGGCAAATGACGTCCATTACTGGGTTCTCGATCTGTCGGGTAGTAAATGGCAAATGACGCCCATTACTGGGTTCTCGATCTGCTGGGTAGTAAATGGCAAATGACGTCCATTACTGGGTTCTCCATCTGCCTGGTAGTAAATGGCAAATGACGTCCATTACTGGGTTCTCCATCTGCTGGGTAGTAAATAGCAAATGGCGTCCACGACTGGGTTCTCGCTCGACTGGGTAGTAAATGGCAAATGGCGTGCTTTTCTTGGTTCTGGATCTGCTGGGTAGTAAATAGCAAATGGCGTCCATTACTGGGTTCTCGATCTGCTGGGTAGTAAATAACAAATGGCGTCCATTACTGGGTTCTCGATCTGCTGGGTAGTAAATAGCAATTGACGTCCATTATTGGGTTCTCGATCTGCTGGGTAATAAATAGCAAATGGCGTCCATTACTGGGTTATCAATCTGTCGGGTAGTAAATAGCAAATGGCGTCCATTTTTGGATTATCGATCTGTTGGGTAGTAAATAGCAAATGGCGTCCATTACTGGGTTCTCGATCTGCTTGGTAGTTAATAGCAAATGGCGTCCATTACTGGGTTCTCGATTTGCTGGGTAATAAATAGCAAATGGCGTCCATTATTGGGTTATCTATCTGCTGGGTAGTAAATGGCAAATATCATCCATTACTGTGGTCTCAATCTGCCGGGTAGTAAATGGCAAATGGCGTTCATTACTGGGTTATCCATATGCCGGGTGGTAAAAAGCAAATGGCGGCCATTATTGGGTTATCGATCTGCTTGGTAGTAAATAGAAAATGGCGTCCATTATTGGGTTCTCAATCTGCTGGGTAGTAAATGGCAAATGACGTCCATTACTGGGTTCTCGATCTGCTGGGTAGTAAATAGAAAATGGCGTCCATTACTGAGTTCTCAATCTGCTGGGTAGTAAATGGCAAATGACGTCCATTACTGGGTTCTCGATCTGCTGGGTAGTAAATGACAAATGACGTCCATTACTGGGTTCTCCATCTGCCGGGTAGTAAATGGCAAATAACGTCCATTACAGTGTTCTCCATCTGCTGGGTAATAAGTATTAAATGGTGTCGATTACTGGGATTTTGATCGCCTTGGTTTTAAATGGCAAATGGCGTCCATTACTTGGTTATCGATCTGCTGGGTAGTAAATAGCAAATGGCTTCCATTACTGGGTTATCGATCTGCTTGGTAGTAAATAGCAAATGGCGTCCATTACTGGGTTCTCGATCTGCTTGGTAGTAAATAGCAAACGGCGTCCATTACTGGGTTCTCGATCTACCGGGTAGTAAATGGCAAATGGCGTCCATTACTGGGTTCTCGATCTGCTGGGAAGTAAATAGCAAATCGCGTCCATTGCTGGGTTCTCGATCTGCTGGATAGTGAATGGCAAATAGCATCCATTACTGGGTTCTCGATCTGCCGGGTAGTAAATGGCAAATGCGTCTATTACTGGGTATTCGATCTGCCGGGTAGTACATAGCAAATGCGTCTATTACTGGGTATTCGATCTGCCTTGTAGTAAATGGCAAATGGCGTTCATTACTGGGTTCTCGATCTGCTGGGTAGTAAATAGCAAATGGCGTTCATTACTGGGTTCTCGATCTGCTGGGTAGTAAATAGCAAAAGGCGTCCATTACTTGGTTCTCGATCTGCTTGGTAGTAAATGGCAAATGGCGTCCATTACCGGGTTCTCGATCTGCTGCGTAGTAAATAGCAAATGGCGTCCATTACTGGGTTCTCGATCTGCTGGGTAGTAAATGGCAAATGACGTCCATTACTGTGCTCTCGATCTGCTGGGTAGTAAATAGCAAAAGGCGTCCATTACTTGGTTCTCGATCTGCTGGGTAGTAAATGACAGATGACGTCCATTACTGGGTTCTCGATCGGCTATGTAGTAAATGGCAAATGACGTCCATTACTGGGTTCTCGATCTGCCGGGTAGTAAATTGCAAATGGCGTCCATCACTGGGTTCTCGATCTGCTGGGTAGTAAATGGCAGATGACGTCCATTACTGGGTTCCCGATCGCCTGGGTAGTAAATGGCAGATGGCGTCCATTACTTGGTTGTAAATGGCAGATGGTGTCCATTATTGGGTTCTCGATCTGCTGGGTAGTATATGGCAGATGACGTCCATTATTGGGTTCTCAATCGACTGGTTAGTAAATGGCAGATGACGTCCATTACTGGGTTCTCGATCTGCTGGGTAGTAAATGGCAAATAGCAGCAAGAAACAGATTACCGATCTGCTGTGTAGTGAATGGCAAATATCATCCATTACAGGGTTCACGATATGCCGGGTAGTAAATGGCAAATAGCATCCATTACTGGGCTTTCGATCGGTTGGGTAGTAAATGGCAAATGGCAAATGGCGTCCATTACTGGGTTCTCAATCTGCCGGGTAGTAAATAGCAAATGCGTATATTACTGGGTATTCGATCTGCCTGGTAGTAAATGCCAAATGGCGTTCATTACTGGGTTCCCGATCTGCTGGGTAGTAAATAGCAAATGGCGTCCATTACTGGGTTCTCGATCTGCTGGGTAGTAAATAGCAAATGGCGTTCATTACTGGGTTCTCGATCTGCTGGGTAGTTAATAGCAAAAGACGTCCATTACTTGGTTCTCGATCTGCTGTGTAGTAAATGGCAAATGGCGTCCATTACTGGGCTCTCGATCTGCTGGGTAGTAAATAGCAAAAGGCGTCCATTACTTGTTGGTTCTCGATCTGCTGGTAGTAAATGGCAGATGACGTCCATTACTGGGTTCTCGATCGGCGAGGTAGTAAATGGCAGATGACGTCCATTACTGGGTTCTCGATCTGCTGGGTAGTAAATGGCAAATGGCGTCCATCACTGGGTTCTCGATCTGCTGGATAGTAGATGGCATATGACGTCCATTACTGGGTTCACGATCGCCTGGGTAGTAAATGGCAGATGGCGTCCATTACTTGGTTGTAAATGGCAGATGGCGGTTATT
Organism: Serripes groenlandicus; assembly: GCA_031761405.1. Classification (NCBI taxonomy): domain Eukaryota; kingdom Metazoa; phylum Mollusca; class Bivalvia; order Cardiida; family Cardiidae; genus Serripes; species Serripes groenlandicus. The sequence continues at coordinate 218,576,423 of JASEVX010000001.1, forward strand.
ATTGGTTTTTCGATCTGCTGGGTAGTAAATGGCAGATGGCGTCCATCACTGGGTTCTCAATCGGCTGGTTAGTAAATGTCAGATGACGTCCATTACTGGGTTCTCGATCTGCTGGGTAGTAAATGGCAGATGACGTCCATTACTGGGTTCTCGATCTGCTGGGAAGTAAATTGCAAATGGCGTCCATCACTGGGTTCTCGATCTGATGGGTAGTAAATGGCAGATGACGTCCATTACTGGGTTCCCGATCGCCTGGGTAGTAAATGGCAGATGGCGATCATTACTTGGTTGTAAATGGCAGATGGTGTCCATTATTGGGTTCTCGATCTGCTGGGTAGTATATGGCAGATGACGTCCATTATTGGGTTCTCAATCGACTGGTTAGTAAATGTCAGATGACGTCCATTACTGGGTTCTCGATCTGCTGGGTAGTAAATGGCAAATAGCAGCGAGAAACAGATTACCGATCTGCTGTGTAGTGAATGGCAAATATCATCCATTACAGGGTTCACGATATGCCGGGTAGTAAATGGCAAATAGCATCCATTACTGGGCTTTCGATCGGTTGGGTAGTAAATGGCAAATGGCAAATGGCGTCCATTACTGGGTTCTCGATCTGCCGGGTAGTAAATAGCAAATGCGTCTATTACTGGGTATTCGATCTGCCTGGTAGTAAATGCCAAATGGCGGTCATTACTGAGTTCCCGATCTGCTGGGTAGTAAATAGCAAATGGCGTCCATTACTAGGTTCTCGATCTGCTGGGTAGTAAATAGCAAATGGCGTTCATTACTGGGTTCTCGATCTGCTGGGTAGTTAATAGCAAAAGACGTCAATTACTTGGTTCTCGATCTGCTGCGTAATAAATGGCAAATTGCGTCCATTACTGGGCTCTCGATCTGCTGGGTAGTAAATAGCAAAAGGCGTCCATTACTTGGTTCTCGATCTGCTGGTAGTAAATGGGCAGATGACGGCCATTACTGGGTTCTCGATCGGCGGGGTAGTAAATGGCAGATGACGTCCATTACTGGGTTCTCGATCTGCTGGGTAGTAAATGGCAAATGGCGTCCATCACTGGGTTCTCGATCTGCTGGATAGTAAATGGCATATGACGTCCATTACTGGGTTCCCGATCGCCTGGGTAGTAAATGGCAGATGGCGTCCATTACTTGGTTGTAAATGGCAGATGGCGGCCATTATTGGGTTCTCGATCTGCTGGGTAGTAAATGGCAGATGGCGTCCATCACTGGATTCTCGATCTGCTGGATAGTAGATGGCATATGACGTCCATTACTGGGTTCACGATCGCCTGGTTAGTAAATGGCAGATGGCGTCCATCACTGGGTTCTCGATCTGCTGGATAGTAGATGGCATATGACGTCCATTACTGGGTTCACGATCGCCTGGGTAGTAAATGGCAGATGGCAGATGGCGGCCATTATTGGGTTCTCGATCTGCTGGGTAGTAAATGGCAGATGGCGTCCATCACTGGGTTCTCAATCGGCTGGTTAGTAAATGTCAGATGACGTCCATTACTGGGTTCTCGATCTGCTGGGTAGTAAATGGCAGATGACGTCCATTACTGGGTTCTCGATCTGCTGGGTAGTAAATTGCAAATAGCAGCGATAAACAGATTACGGATCTGCTGTGTAGCAAATATTAAATTGCATCCATTACTGGGTTCTCGATCTGCTGGATAATAAATGGCAAAGTGACAGAACGAGATTTTCCATTGGGCATGGTAGGAAAGGTAGAATGAGAGCTAATCGAAATAATAGTTGTGGAGCAATTTTGAATATAGATAATTTCGTCCAACCATTTTGCCAGTTTGTTCGTTTATTTTTATCATGTCTGTACAATAAATAGAAATATTATGTTGTAGTAACGATACGTGTTTTAGTATTGTACTACGAGGGGGTAGGACAATTGATATCTCGCGAGATCGACGGTAGAGAGATTTGTCAAATTGTCCACGCCCCGAGTGGACAATACTAAAATCTGTGTTGCTACTACAACATACTTTTCCTTTTTTTGTACTTTAAAGACTGAATAAAGAAGAAAAATAAAAATTTCTATATTTTAAATAATCAAATAACATTATGTATGCATAGATAATAATTTTATGATTGGCATGTGAACCACACATAACTACCACATTTTGAATGACGTAAAATCATATTTCAATAACGTCACATCAAATTTCAATGACACACCATTACCATATTTGGTACCGTATTTGACCAATATACGGAATTTTAATCCGTCGAGTTTGAACTGCGCATGACCATCTGCGTGTTTTTGCGCCGGAAAATGTGCAGGTATATATTAAAGAATTAAATATCTACTAAGGCAGCTTATGAATATTTCAGTTATATCTAGGCGTGTCCTGAGTGAAATACTCATGATGTGTAATTTCTACTTTTGCCACCATGTTTTCAGAATGTGTCTACTACAGATGCGTCAAAAACTCAAAAGGTTATAAAACACCAACAAAAATCCTTCTTTGTTTCCACGTAAGTAGACCAGTTTCAGTCCTCAATTGTCACACTTTCTAAGCGTTTCTCACGTAGAACACCATATATTATTGAAAAGAGTTACCTCCTAGCTTTAAAACAACCCAAAGAAAATGTGGGGTCATGCATTATGCAAGAAAGAACTAACCGTCATTTTGGACCAAATCGGGCCCGGACAAAAACGGTGTTTAGCATTCTTTACTTTCACTTTCAAACAAGGTCAAAAAACTAAAAGTGATCAAATCAATCATTTCCAGTGCATCCTATACACATTCACAATGCATTTAAACTCAATGTCATATATTCAATACATTCTGGTGATGGTATAGGACTACACTCATTTCTACGCAAACAAAGTTTTTTTTAGGGACTATAGTACAAAATACGTCAGGGTTTCGGATGAGGGACGGGAGAAAACTGTTGTTTGTGTCATTTTCTTTCATGGAGAGTTAATTCCCTTTTTACAATCTTGGAGCTGTAGACATTCTAGAAAAAATTGACGCCCGGTCCTTTGTGCAACTAGGTTAACTTTGATAACGTACGTGTAATGACACCTTCTTTGAGACTTTAAAAAATGAATATGAAACACACAAATAATGAGATGAACAAATGCTTAAAAGATAAAATCCATTCCCACATGTAGCTGCATTCCGACGTCTCTACAGACAACCTGTGAACACATTATGACAAAAGGAGTTCTCAATTCATTCGATAATCATACTTTCACTTACGGAGGTTTTTCAGATTTTTTACCAGATGAATTCAAAATCGTCGGAAGTGGGAAAGGGTTAAGCATGTAATGATTAATTTTTGTGCTAAAATCGGTCGGACATGTCTTTAACACGACTGGACCGGACCTAACACATATCTCGTCATATCGTTTCAGTCATGTTATTGTGTATGATAAATTATTCGTGCATGTTGAATGAATACTGAATATGCATGACTCGCTATAAATAGATTGTGAGTCCTGTCATCTAAGTGAAAAACAAAAGAATAGCTTAGTATATGAATATGGATAGTCTTAAAACCTTTTTCGATGCCTAATTCTTTGTTATCATCGGACTTGCCTTTGTATCGCGTACAACCACGACTTCTTGGCCAAGCATTAACTACTTTATAATAGAGACCAAAATTAAAGTAGCTCAGTCGGTAGCGACGCGGGCTGTCAATCTAAGGGTTGTGAGTAAGATACCTAGCTCGGCCACCATTCTTTCTGACGTTTGACAAACGTACCTCGTCTTTCACTATTGGGCTATCCGTCTATGTGGAGAAGCAGCCAGTTGATTGGAAAGTAAGTTTAGTGCAGTACTGGTTTCAGAAAGGTAGGAAACACATGAGTAGGTGAACTGGCCGCCGTGATATAACTGAAACATTGTTGGCGTTAAGCCCCAATCAATCAATCAACCAAAATTAAATATACTATAGCAAGACATGTTTGCGAAAAGTATTCATACGAGCTGTTATTATGATTGCCCAGAAAGAAAGTAGTTCACTCCTCCACATTGAATATGACTGGAACAGAACATACTTTTGCAGAACTCTGTATTAAGCCCCCTGTCGTGTCAAGTAATCCGTAGAATGAACGTACTACTCTAGAATTTGGCGTGAAAGGGTTGTAACTAAAAACCTATTTTGAAAACCCTGGTTTAGTGGCAATTTTGATCCCTTTGTAAACAATGCAAATTTAAGTGCCATTGCTCAGAAAGAGCAATGGCACCTAAATTTCCATTGTTTACCAAGAAAAATGATTTAACGCTTTATGGCGAGGTGATTAACCTTGGTAAAAAAAATATCAATTTTAGTTACAACCGTTTCACGCCAAGCCCTCGAAATGGTTTATGTAAACGAGAACGCGGAAACGACGTATTAAGGCTGACAGAAATAGATTTCAATAGAAATGCAAAATGCATCGTAATACAACCTAAATAGTTAGGGCGTTAACTAGCAAACACACAATTTGTGTTTTACAGAAAAAAATAACATCATTTACAGTTTATTATACATGTATAGACTCGTTTAACCCTTTCTCGAATACATACGCTTTCTGACGATTTTCGAAATCATTGTGACAAAAGGAGAATTTTCTAAAAATGAAAAATGTCTACCTTTGTCACTCTGCTTAAACTTTTTTTAATATTTACACTTTCACTTATATAGATTTTCTTCAAGGTTTTGCTTAGCTTTTTTAAAAGTGGTCAGCTGAAAAATTGTCATTAATGCGAAAAGTTTAATGCATACTCCTTACACAGTAAGTTACACACCGAAATAATATAGACTAAAAAAAGTCGTTAGAATTTAAGGCAGTACACAATATAGCTGACGTTGTAAGAACCGAGAAATGGTCATTGATGTTGACCAATCCCTTTGTCAAACCTATTTTATTTTTTTTATTTGAAATTCTTAAAAATCATTCAATTCAACATTCAATTATATCGTGTTTATTTAAAAAAAATGTTTTTAATATGTTCTCATTTCCAGAAAGTAACTCTTGTATGTCCGGCAAAGGTTTTAAACCCTTTCCTACCTGTAGGAGCATTTTGACGCAATATCAGCAGACGACTTATAGATGAAAACATTGTGGCCAAAGGGGAAATTGCTCATCATGAGCAATTTCTCCTTTGGCCACAATGTTTTCAACTTTCTTTTAAACAATTAAGCTATCTTTTATGGAATTTGTTCAGTTTTTTTGTCATTATGTGTTCAAAGTTGTCTGCTGCAGATTTGTTGTATGTGGGAAAGGTTTAAGCCCTTCATCAGAGACAATAAATATGCATTATGAGCAGTTTCACATTTTGCGCCAAATTGAGTCCATATATGAGCCCGTGAATCGGGAAATATAACGTATTTGGCTTGAGTGAAGATCATAGATCCAGATCAGCCTATACATACACAGTCTGATCAAGATCTGCACTGTTCACTTATTACTTCCACACGATTGCTAGACGAATCTGCCCACTTGTGTAGATTCCGATAAGTCTGAGCAGGTGGACTACACTGTTCACAAATGCCAACGTATAACTTTTCCCCATGCACTGGCTCATTCGGGAAAGGGTGAACTAATTCTCCTATTTCTAAAATCTCTGCAGAACGGTTACGCCAATAAGTCGACCAAGCATTTTGATCATTGATGGTTTGATTGTTTGGAGTTTTACGGCGCTTTCAACAATTTTTCAATTATATCACGGCGTTTCCTACATGTAAGTTACCAGTACTGCTGGTCCATTAATGTAGCCAATCAGTCGTAATGTTCACCCGGAACGGAGATCAGCCATTTCAAATATGTTTAAAGTTAAAATATGTATCGAACTCGGGACCTACCGTACCCGAGGCGGACGCTTTGCTTAACCACTACACCATCGTGGTGGTCTCAAGTTTGATAATAATTCCAGTTAATTTCAAAAACTTGCCAATTTTGATTTTCTCGTGACTCAGTTCATTTGAGAATTCAGCAATTTTGACTGTTGTCCTCGAAAATTAGTCATAGCTATCCTTGGTGAATATTCCTGGTTTGGTGTACATAGCGGGATTGGAGCGTAGGATTATGCCTATAGGTACTTTATCTACGTTTTTGCGAGTGAGTACCACGGTCTAAATGTTGTATTTACGTGTCCGCTGGCTAGTCATTTACATAATACTTACGCTGTTTCAGAATAAACACGTCGAGGTTCCAATCTGTACATGCGATACATTTATGTGTTCAGATGGCACTAGACCGGCTCGTAGCTTTGGTGGTATAACGTCTGCCTTGGGTTCGGGAGGTCGCAGGTTCGATCCCAGACCAAGTTATGCTAATTAATGGCTTTCCCACCTTGGCGTCCAGGATTGTGGTGTCGGCTTTACGAATGACAACTCGCTGATGTCAGGATAAATAGACCAGTATTACTGGTAACTTACCCCTGAAAGGCCGTGACATAACTGTACAATTGTTGAAAGTTGTATAAAACCATGCAAACGAAAATCAGTGGACAAAAAATGAAACATATTTTGTGGACGTCCAACATAATATGTTTTTTTATTATTATGTGCACCTAACGTTTCTACGTTTCGTGGAACGAGGTGTTTTATGTGTACGACTGACTGAACAGTAAAACCCTTTCCCACTTAAAGCAAATCTGCAGAATACTAATTTGAAACCAGTCTAGTCAATGATATGGACAAATCTCTATAAATGAAAGTGTAATTATTTAAAAGAATTTAAATCACTGTGGCAAAATGTGAAATTGCTCATGATGATCAATTTCTCCTTTTGTCACAATAATTTAAAAAGGTGTCTGCTGCAGAGGCGTCATAAACCTTCTGTATGTGGGGAAAGGGTTATCTTGTCTATTGCATGCCAACCAACTGCGCCCAAAATACACCGATACAGAAACAATCTTCGCGATAACGTTAGTTTGTTTCACCAACTTTCAGTGAAAGCCGCATACATACCGTTCAATATACAAAACACTTTACCATAACATGAAAACGCATTTCATTTAATTTTTTCAGCGCCGAATTGTTTAAAGAAGACTCGTCCATGTTCAAACTCGGACGACTCTATTTTAATGCCATAGGATTTTTGGAATATTTTTTATAACTCACAGCCAAACAATGCAGATTTCAGGTGAGACAGCTCGTTACGAGCTGACTCACCTGAATCTGTATTGTTTGCAAAAAGCTCAATATTGCCTTTGGCGCTGAAAGAGTTAAAAAATATAAACGATGTCAGTTTCAACGAAATATTACTGAAACATCCTGAATGTTCGCGAAATCGTGTTCGTTTCAGTGGCTATTGAACGCGGGCCTGTGTGTTATAATTAATACATTCGTGCACAATTGAAAAATAACACTTTTACAACATACACACGCTTTCTGACACCTTTATAGCAGACTACTTTGAAAACATTATAGCAAAACTAGATATTTCTCATTTGGCCACACTATTTTCAACTTTATTCGGTAGATGTTCTTTCAATAATAAATAGTTTCCATATTTCTTTATCAAATCTTTTCCGATTTTCGTCAGTCGCAGACTTGTTGTATGTGGGAAAAGGGTTAAAGTCAGGATCAACGAAAATCACATGGTTCGTCGTGACATCAAGTGGAATTATGAACACGATTACGCGTGACTTTAATGGCGCTTAAATGACAGAATGATTGTACCTATTGTAATCTAAATTTAAGCTAACGTGTATCTATTGGTGCATTCAATAAGTGTCATTTCCGCGTAATGAAAGGTTTTCGTTGTTTTAATTTAGTTTACCTGATATGCTATATTGGAGATGTCTGTTTTTTTAAAGATAATTATGCAGAAATATAATAAACGGAAATTGGAACAATGATGCATTCTTAAATTGATTGATTGATCCTCTACCATGCATTATACAAATGAGGTAACTGAACGTACTCCAGTATAGTGCCCCAGAAAATGCAAATAAAGGAAAAAATAATAATGCTGTCCGTATAACTGAACGATCTTTAGTTATGTAATATAAATGAGCCGTTCCACGAGAAAACCAACATTGTTGACTCTGCGTAAAGTATCGATCCGGATCAGCCTAAGCCTGCCGCGCAGGCTAACCCGGACAAACACTTTTCGCCACCTGTGGATTTTCTGTTTCAGGAATCATTATTCTGTAACTCTATCCCCCTGAGACGGAATGTGTCGGCCTGGATTAGCCTGCGCGGACTGCGAATGCTGATCTGAGTCAATACATTACGCAGAGTCCATAATGTTGTTTTTCTCGTGGAACGGCTTAAATGCATATTCCATATACCGTATTAGTAAAAATTACAAACACACACGAGTATACTTTGCAGACACGAAACACTATAGAAATGTTCTATTTTTCCTAGATATTAAATACGTTCTCCGATTTGTTTCAAAATGGACGAGTCTTAACACATCGTATGTTGTGTATGTATGTGTCATGTATTACTAACAAAGACTGTCATATTTTCCACATCATTTCGCAACGAATACTGTTTAAGAGTTTGTTTTATTGGTGCTTTTGCTCCATTTTACCAACAAAAGCAAGTTCGGAGTAACAGTATACTTTAATCAATACTACTTGCTGTATGTCGCTTCAGTACTTGGCTAGGAAATTATTTCTCATTTCCCGACAGTGTTTTAAAAAACTGCCTGCAGCAAAGGGCGTAAAACTCGTCTGCAATAAGGAAACGTATTTTTAAATGCGTTATAGTGTTCTGATTATTTCATGTGACATCTTACGTCATTCATAATTAACCATTTCCCACATGCAGACGCAATTTGACGAATCTGCAGCAGACGGCTTTTTGAAAACATAGTGACAAAAGAAGAAATTGCACAAAACGTACAATTTCTCCTTTTGCCACAATGTTTTCCACTTTTTGTCATAGGTTATCCATTCAACTATGGAGATTTTCTATGTTTTGACAAAATATGTTCAAAGTCGTCTGCTGCAGAATTGTCGTATGAGGGAAAGGGTTAACCATTTCCCACATGCAGACGCAATTTGACGAATCTGCAGCGGACGACTATTAAAAACATTTTGGCAAAAGAAGAAATTGCTCACAATGAGCAATTTTTCATTTTGCCACATTGTTTACTATTCAATTCAATAATTGTGCTTTCATTCATAGAGATTTCCCAAATGTGTTGCCTGAATATTTTCGTCTGCTGCAGGTTTGTTGTATGTTGGAAAGGTACGTGTCAAGTTATTTTGGGCCCTACAATGATAGCATATGAAACCGCCCCCCCCCCCCCCCCCCCCCCCCCCCCCCCCCCCTGTGAATGTCAGCACTGCACCTGTGTCATGTTTGGCATTTTATGACGCCTCTGCAGCATACGACGTTTGAAAATATTGTGACATAAGAAATAATTGCTTAGAATGAGCAATTTGTCCATTTGCCAAAATGTTTTCAAATCAAGAAAATGATTATACCTTCATTTATAGAGATTTGACATGATTTTGCCTTGAGGGTTTTCAGAGTCGTCTGCTACAGGTTTGTTGTATGTGAGAACGGGTTAAAGACCGTCTCGTTCTGGTCTATCCTAGTCTAGAACGGCCTTGCGTTGGTAGCCCACGATCTTTTAAGGAAGTCAATTGATTCCTACTGTAACATGTGTTGCATCAAACAATTTAAAATAAACATATATATCAAGTATCAAGTATTTGTTCAAGTAAATAGGCCACCGGCCCATACAACAACATACATACAATTACGTACACGTATACAAGAGTGACATATGGTTATGACAATTAAAAGATTTTTTATATTTCAATTAAATTAATTTGATAATCTTTCCAAGACGTGTACATGGATATTTGATTTTTTCCTTCATTTTAAAAGGAACCTTTTAATAGATACATTGATAATTTAACAAGTATTATTTGATTATAAACACCCGGCCCCATATGTCAAACAAATATACATTTTTTTTATACAAAATATCGCAATAATATTGAAAACATATAGCAAATCGTTTCTGATTGTGAAAAGGCACTTCTTTCAAATATTGAAACAATGGAAGCGATTGTTATATTTAAAAGGAGGGAATATCTTGGTATCAGGCCTTATTTTTTTTGCAAGGTGTGCATAATATTTCATCTGTATAACATTGATCTGTTTGACCATTCATTATCTGTGTTATGTGTCCATCTGCGTGTCTGTCAGTTGACCTTTCTGCTAAGACATAATCTTTACAAACGTAGCGCTCATCATGTGGTTTCGAGATAATATATTAATTAATTGATTGATTGATTGGGGTTTAACGCGGTTTTTAACAATTTCTTAGTTATATCACGGCGGCCAGTTCACCTACTCATGCATTTCCTGGTTTTTTCACACCAGTACTCCACACAATCTTCTCAAGCAACTGGTTGCTTTTCCACATAGACTTAGCCCATTGGTGGAAGAAGAATGACGCATGTCGCATTGACTTTTGTCAATCATCGGAAAGAAAGTTGATCGAGCCGGGATTCGAACTCACAACCCCTGGATTGACAGACCGCGGCGATATCCACTGAGCTACCGCTGCTCTGCTATTAATTAAGACATTGAAAGAAATTGTTTTTAATCACAGATTGAGGTACTGTGGTATCAATCAAAGTTGTTTACGTCGCAGTAAGACTATGCAAGTTTTAACGACAGTTGGTATTTAAATGAGCTATCATGAAAGTCCGATTAACCACATTATGCTGTAGATTAATGATCTGACAACTCTAAAGAAGACGGTATTATCTATATAAAATGAGCCGTCCCGCGAGAAAACCAACATTGTAGACTCTGCGTAAGCATGCCGCGCAGGCTTATCCGTATAGACACTTTTCGCCTCCTGTGGAATTTCTGTTTCAGGAATCATTACTCTATACCTATATCACCCTGAGACGGAATATGTCGGCCCGGATCAGTCTGCGCGGACTGCGCAGGCTGATCTGGGTCGATACATTACGCAGAGGCCAAAATGTTGGTTTTCTCGCGGGACGGCTCATTTTCTTTAATCCCTTTTCCACATGTAGACGCATTTGAATTCATCTGCAGCAGAAGACGTTTGAAACATTGTGACAGTAGAACTCATAGTTTTCAACAGATGTTTTCAAATAAGTCGTCTGCTGCATATTTGTTCGAGGGGAAGGGCTAAACGTCCGCCGACGTCTATGCCGATGATGCAGTTTTTCTATAGTAACGAGACATTCCTTACGTTATATATTGAGATAAAAAAACCCAAAAAACCACATGGTGCTATGAATTCTCTAAAACCAGATTATGCACGATCAATGCAACTATTTACATTGCGTCAAATACATAAGGTGAATGTTTGATCAGTAACATTTATATTTTTCCCCGAATACATCACCTAAATTATTTGTCCACTGAAATATTATAGGTATGTCGTTTTCTCCAAATACATGCCCGCAATGAGCCCCGCACCACCAAGCCCTGGTAGCTAAGTCGGTAGCGGCGCTGGCTGTTAATCCAGGGATTGTAAGTTCGAACCACAGCTCGGTCAACATTTCCTCCGACGTCCAAGTACAGTCACTGTGACAACCGTCATTCGGCTTCCATCAATGGGCTAACAGTCTATGTGGGAAGGCAGTCATGTGCTTGGAAATAATGTTGTGTGGAGTACTGGTGTGAGGAAGCCAGGAAACTTCTAAGTTAGGGAACTGGCCGCCGTGATGTGACTGAGAAATGTTTGATAACGGCATTGGTTTAACCTTTTCCCTCATATAGACACTTTCTGACGCCCCTGCAGCAGACGGCTTTTTGAAAACATAGTGACAAAAGAAGAAATTGCTCAAAACAAGCAATTTCTCCTTTTGCCACAATGTTTTCCACTTTAAGTCATAGGTTATCCATTCAATTATAGAGATTTTCTATTTTTGACAAAATATGTTCAAAGTCGTCTGCTGCAGAATTGTCGTATGAGGGAAAGGGGTAAACATATGTATTCATTCAGTTGAAGCAAAATACAAGTTTATGTAGGCAAGGTTACAGAAAAGTGGATGAATGGATCAGAAAACAAACAAACTATGCATATATTAATTTTTCCCCTTGTTCGTTGCATTTACATATAGTATAGTTAGTGTAATGGATTTAATAATCATAGCCTTAACTGAAAGTTCTAAACATTGACAATTTGGTATATATATCTTATTTTGCTTTGCGTCTCACAGTCGCCACCACACCTACTTGGAAACGTATTCCCCACTACAGTTACATGTAGATTAATAGTCAAATCTCAGACTGGCAGATATACATAGTTCTGAACACGCTGGAACACAACAACATTGTTTCAAATGACATATATGAAACGTGGGGTCATTGAAATACCGCCCACGTAAAGTTTACGTTGATTGACCTTAAGCTCTAACTAAATAGCTTCCAGTCCGTCAAACTCTTCGTCTGCCAGTGCGTTCATATTAATATAAACCTTCTCGAACGTAGATTGCTACTCCGCAAACGAGACAGTTCTTCCTTTCGTGGCGGAAAGGTAGAATTATATGTGTTTGTATATGGAGATCATCATTTGAGACTTTAGGAGTAAGCCAAGTTTCTGTGAAAACAAGAATGTCATAGGGTTGTGCTTCTACTGATAACGGATCTATTTTTGACTTCAAACTTTGAATATTAAAATAACGGCATTAAAGTCCAATCAATCAATTAATGATTCTCGCACTGGACATGTCTGTCCCCGAGTACGAGTTTTCAGAGAATGTACGTTCAAATATCATAGGGACAACTATAACAAAACGAGCTTTCAAATATTGTATTTTTGTTGTTATTCCGAAAACATGTTTTCAGTGTAAGTACCTTTAAGAACCATATATGTACGCTTCACGAATACAAGATTACAGTGAATGTCAAAGGTTGTTTGTCCAAATAGATGACTTTAATGAACGCATGCTAAAATACGTAGCCTTTTCCGAATATTATAACTTTCTATTATCATGATTTTTCCGAATATGTTCTACATTGGATTAAAAATCTAAAAATAGCATTTGACTATATATTGACAATATATAGGCAAATGCTATTTTTAGACTTTAAACGAGACTGGCACCATGCTGAAATATCAAACGTTCACCTTTTCCGAATACATATCTTCAATGAATCTTTCTTCATATAGGTTTCCGAATACATTTTGTAAATGTTTACCACGAACCAATACTCATATAATAGTTTTATTTCTTTCCGAATAAATGTATTCAATAACTATAATTTCTTCATCGATGGTACGTTTTACGTTTATAACTACCAAGATTTTAAGCTTGTAATTGCATTCATTTTCAACGATAGTAAGTGTTTGAAATTAATTATAATATGTTTTAACATAGAGGTTATACATATTCAACGACAATCGTTTTATGCTCACGTAGCGTTGTGGCCTGTCAAATGAGATGTGTAAATTAATTAAGTATGTGATTCGGTGTGACACGCTGTCAAAAATGTTTTAAAATGATGTCATGATATAAACACAATTAGATTTTGTTCGTGAACTTAATCGTTGGTGGACCAAATCGTGTCGGTTCGGAAATCTCCGGCAATGTTCGGATTTATAATTTGAAATTTTCGATTGGCGTACGATGTGAACGTTATCACTTTTTTGCGTTTACAGTAGATGCACGGTTGCGATACTGTTGGGTGATAGTGGTCTGGATGTAAACTTTTTTAATATCTAATTATTGTTGGATAAAAGTTATAAAATAGTATGTTTGTGTGTAAATTATCAGTGATAATTGTGTTATTAATTAACCTTAGACCGGTAAGTTTTTTTAAACGTATATTTATCAAGACTATTATAAATTTCTTTGCAAAATTGATTAAAATTAAAATGAAACTATGACCGTTTTTGCATCAAGCTTTTGCAAATTAATAGAGAACGCATTTATATTGTCTACAACAAAAACACAATAAGAACAAATTTAGTCTACCATCGCTTATACTTTGCGTTTCTTTGTTCTTGGAAATGTATGAAAAGACCCCAAACATCATTATCATCATCATACCGTCGTCGTCGTCGTCCTTCTCCTCATTATCATCTACATCATCTACATCATCTACATCATCATCATCATCATCATCATCATCATCATCATCATCATCATCATCCTTCTACTCATCAACATCTTTATCATTAACATCATTAACCCTTTCCCTCATATAGACGCTTTCTGACGCCTCTGCAGCAGACGGCTTTTTGAAAACATAGTAACAAAAGAAGAAATTGCACAGAACGTGCAATTTCTACTTTTGCCACAATGTTTTCCACTTTTTGTCATAGGTTATCCGTTCAATTATGGAGATTTTCTATGTTTTGACAAAATATGTTCAAAGTCGTCTACTGCAGTATTGTCGTATGAGGGAAAGGGCTAAAGTTGCCGTCATCATCATCATCATCATTATGAGAAATATTATCATTATCATTATCATCATCATCGTCATCTAAATTCTGATTAGTATGCAATAGATAGAGAGGGTTACCAATGGATATGGTAGATCAGCATTATTAATTTATTATGATTATTATGTAACAATAAAGATACGTATTTAAGAGACATAAAAGCTAAACATTTGATATTTGACCGCATGCTTGCACGAACAGATCTTTATTTACAGATGTCAGCAATACGCTGATGATGGTTTTCCTTTGATATAATTCCAGTTTTCTTTTTTATTGAAAATTTGTCATCTTAATAAAATAAAATCTAAAAAAAAAGAAGCCACACCAAACGGACATAAACCGCTGAAATATTCAAATTGAATGACGATGACGATCAGATTGCAAGTTTACACACTTATCGTATTCAGATACTTCTAGGGTACGTTTGTCACTGCATATAATGCATGCAAAGTCCCGATGACACTGCATCGAGGCATTAGCTGTGATGGGCAGAGAAGTACAACGAGGTTCGTTTGCAGCTCAAAACTACTTTTTTCCAGGCATGGACAAAAAACACGTTCAGGCGCATTGTGATCAGATCGCATGCTTACATACTTATCGTTTTCAGATATGTCTAGGGTACGTTTGTAACTGGATAGAATAAATGGGAAATCCCGATCAGTCTGCCTGGAGGCATTAGCTGTTTTGGTCACAGGGAAGTACAAAGTAGAACGAGATCCGTTTTCAGCTAAAATCTCAATTATTATTTTTTTCCAGACATGGACGCAACATGGGCCCGGCCAATTATCACAGGAAGCACTGGCCTTGCAGACCATGCTACAGTCAGCTGTCCAACAAAACAGACATCTACAGGCACAAAACGCGCGGCTTAAAGTGGTAAGTCATCAAAGTGCGACATTGCGAGTTATTAGGTATATTAACATGACATTTATAAAACATGGATTTCTGGTTAAAACATGGGTTTTAAAATTGAAAACATGGATGTTCAGGTTAAAACATTTCTTTATAAATTGAAACATGGATTTTCAATTTGTGTCCTTTTCACAATACAAATTAATTAACTTGATTTCTTTGTACTGTACTGTACTACGTTTTCAACAGTACTTGAGTTAAATTACGACCATACATAAAAGTGTCCATGATCCTTGGACGAGAAACAGTACGAGACTATGAAATGTGCCCTCTCCATCATGACCGCAGCTAGTCACAAAAACTCAACCAAATTAACAGATAGAAGCCATACAAGTATAACGCCGAAGACCTTTAACCCTTTCCCTCATATAGACGCTTTATGACGCCTCTGCAGCAGACGGATTTTTGAAAACATAGTGACAAAAGAAGAAATTGCACAAAACGTGCAATTTCTCCTTTTGCCACAATGTTTTCCACTTTTTGTCATTATATAATAGATTATCCATTCAATTATGGAGATTTTCTATGTTTTGACAAAATACGTTAAAAGTCGTCTGCTGCAGAATTGTCGTATGAGGGAAAGGGTTAACTCATTTGGTTTGACTCACAGAATCGTCCCCTACAAGTTGCAAGTTTCAAAGGTTTAAACCTTACTCTGTGCTCAAACATTGTACTCAAGTATCCAATGTTCTATTTGTCCCGAAACTTGCCAACAGTTCTCGTAACGTACACTGGCCGAGCCCCGGTAGCTCAGTCGGTAGCGACGCGGGTTGTCAATCCAGGGGTTTTGAGTTCGAACCCCATCTCGGCAAACAGCCTTTCCGACGTTTGACAAAAGTCACTGTGACAAGCGGCAGTCGTCTTTCACCAATGGGCTAACAGTCTATGTGGAAAAGCAGCCAGTTCATTGAAGAGTATGTTGTGTGGGGGTACTGGTGAGAGAAAACCAGGAAACATATGAGTAGGTGAACTGGCCGCCGTCATATGACTGAAAAATTGTTGAAAACGGCGTTAAAACCCAATCAATACACTGGAGACATGGTGATATAACCGAAGTAGTGTTGACATTGGTGTTAACCCTCTCCTACACACAACGATTTGATAGCATAGACATTTGAAAGATATATCTAGACGAAACTCGGGGAAATCTCTATTTAATGAATGTATTACTATTGAACAGAGTTGAACACATTGTGGCAAAAGGGGAAATTGCTCATTATCAGCAATTTCTCATTTTGTCACAATGCTTTCAAAATGTGTCCGCTGCGGAGCCGCCAGAGAGCATACGTATGTGGGAAAGGATTAAACACCATAATATCATCAAACATATTATTTACTTTTCCTGCACTCGCTTGTTTAAAATCATTAAGGACGATACCAATTACGTGTTGAGGTCGTTCACGTAATGGCGATTCTACGAGTATAACTTTATCTAAAACAAAAGGGCGTTTGTTTATAATGCATTCCAAAATAGGAAAGTATAATTAATATGACAGTCATTATGGTATTAATACTGTGAAATGGTCAAATGGTGGACAGTGATAAATCGTAAACCTAATATGGTAATTTAAGTGTCGCCTTCATTGAAAATATATTAGGATAACATCAAAATAATCTGACCCATACCTTTGAACAGAGTTTAAAACATTTTGGGGAATAGAGCAATTCAAATCTTTTCCCACAATGTTTTAAAATGTGTCTAGTTCAGGGAGAGGATTAATCAATGTTAATTGTTCAAGCTTTTGGTATTTCGTCCTTTGTCTGGAACGAATAGCGACTAAAGTGTGATTTGTTACGTACTAAATTATAGTTAAAAGACGAAGCTAGGCTAATTAATTTTCTGAAGAACGCGACACTTAACTCCTGTACATGCATTTTACAATATTCTGACAAAGTCGGCCTTAATTGTTCATATTCACTAGAGAAAATGTATATATACAAATAAACATTTGAGCCGTTTCCACGAGTAAACCAACAGTATGGACATCGATCCAGAACAGCCTGCGCAATCCGCGCAGGCTAATCCGGGCCAACACATTCTGTCTCTGAGGGATAGAAGTAAAGAGTAATGATTCCCGAAATGGAAAATCCACAGGAGGCAAAAAGTGTCTGTCCGGGTTAGCGTGCGCGGCATGCTGAGGCTGATCCGGGTCGATACTTTACGCAGAGTCCACATTTTTTTTTTTCGTGGGACAGCTCATTTGCCAACGCACAAATAAACGTTGGAATATGCAGAGAACCACTTCATGTGTAGCCCAAGGTCATAACTTGCTCTTTCTATTACTCAACAATGTTAACCTGTTTATGACGCATAACCTTTTCCCACATACAATAGATCTACAGCAGACGGCTTTGACAACATCGATGCAACACATGGTGAATGTCGATTAATGAAGCTATGGTTATTTGACAGAGTCTGAAACATTGGAACAAAACGTCAGAAGCGACAGATTAATATTTTATCAAGTAGTGTATTTTGATTGGCTGATTCTCTATCGCAAGCTTATAAAAGAATGATCTTAACGTATATCGAGGGCTTGGCGTGAAACGGTTGTAACTAAAAACCTATTTTGAAAACCCTGGTTTAGGGGCAATTGTGACCCCTTTATAAACAATGCAAATTTAGATGCCATTGATCAGAACGAGCAATGGCACCTAAATTGCCATTGTTTACCAAGAAAAAGGATTTAACGCTTATAAAGACTTGATGGCGAGGTGATTAACCTTGGTAAAAAACATACCAATTTTAGTTACAACCGTTTCACGCCAAGCCCTCGATATAGTAGTACATCGCTAATGAGGTTGGTGATTTTCGTATGTCGTTGGTATTTATTGACAGTCGTATATAGGCTCGGATATTTCCGAGAACAATCATTAACGAACGGTATTGTTCGTGGACTTGTCTCTCGTTTCCGGTTGAAAAGACCGACAAGCCAACGAACAATACCGATCTTTAACGATTTCATACGGAAATCGTCGAGCTCATTGGGGACGTTCCACTTTAACGCAGTGCACGTTTCGGATTTTAGCTATTTTATAAAACACTATTTACATTGTTGTTCCTTCAGATATGGTCAGGGTTAGAGAATATGTGTACGTCCATCACGTCACATAAATGCAACTGTGAGGCGCCGACAGGCAACCATATGGTAGAGGTAAGCGTCGTTCAAAACAAAAAGATAAATGCAGGCTCGCTTAAATTACAACCACTGCTTCGACTGCTTCTATTAACCCTTTCCTCATACGACAATTCTGCAGCAGACGACTTTGAACATATTTTGCCAAAACATAGAAAATCTCGATAATTGAATGGATAACCTATGACAAAAAGTGGAAAACATAGTGGCAAAAGGAGAAATTGCACGTTTTGTGCAATTTCTTCTTTTGTCACTATGTTTTCAAAAAGCTGTCTGCTGCAGAGGCGTCGAAAATCGTCTATATGAGGGAAAGAGTTAAACTTTTTATATAATAAAACGTGCTATGTCAGCTCAGAACAATTGAGGAGTATACCTCTATATAATTGCACTTAGACACCGCCTCGTTGGTGTAGTAAATAAAGCGTCCGCCTCAAGCGGCGGGTTAGATGGGACATATCAGAGGCTTAACATGGTGGTAATTGCTGCATTTCTTGGCGCTCAGGCTTGGCTTGTGGAGTTAGCATAACGACTGACTCGCTGATGTCGCGATAAGTGGACTAGTAGTAATGGTAGTAACTTACCCAGGAAATGCCGTGATAAACAAATTGTTTAAAGGGGCGTAAAACAGCAAAAAGCTTGTTTATATATAATTGCCATCTGTTTTATGTCATGTTCATTTTGACCTTACTATCAACTTTATAAGCGAATGGTCCGAGGTTTGATTCTCAGGTCACGACAAATACATTATAATGTTATCTGTGGCTCTCCTCCTAACCAAATAACGTCTGATTTGATGTCAGACTTTTACCAATAAAACGTCTAGTTTACTATTGAACCGGCATGAAACATAGCAGGGGCGTAGCTTGGCAATTATCAATGTGAAGGCCGTCTCGTGAGAAAACCAACAGTGTGGACTCTGCGTAAAGTATCGACCCGGATCAGCCTAAGCATGCCACACAGGACTACCCGGATAGACACGTTTCGCTTCCTGTGGATTTTCTGATTCAGGAATAACTACTCTATACATCTATCCCCCTAAGACGGAATGTGTCGGCCGGATCAGTCTGCGCGGACAGCGCAGGCTGATCTGGTCGATACATTATGCAGATGTCTATCGCCGCAGCTGCATTTTGGGGCATTTTGATAAAAAATGTGTAGGCACGTGCCTACAGTGCCTAAAGGCAGCTACGCCCCTGCATAGTACAACAACAAAACTTAAAAGTAGTACTGGTTATGCGCACAGGAAATGATGTGACGTATTGTGATTGAGATACTGTTGAAAGCGGCGTCAACGTATAAAAAAAAAAGCCCAAATTAGGCACCACAATATGAATGGATGATCAGACACATGGGTGTTTTCGAAAGGGAAGCCCTGTATTGGCCCATGTTCTAGCTATGCATCGTTTATAAACATTTAAATATAGTACCATAATATAATACTATAAATGAGGAAGTTACAAACAAGAACACTACCGTATTAAAATCAAAATCAGTCAATAAATTAATTTCATTCATTCATTAAAAATCAAAACGAAACCCGTTTTTAATGTTTAATATATGACTTCTAAAATAACTTTTTAGAAGGCCATTTAAATAAGGCATAATTAACAATGTACATGATAAATTTAAAAGTCGTCTGCTTTGTACAATGTCGGTAGAAAAGAATATGCATAGAAAGTCGAAGTCGAGCTATGATATAGAGTTGAATATATTGAGGGAGAAAGAGCAATTTATCGTTTTCAGGAAATTCTCTACTTTCAATGTTTACAAGAGTCCTCTGCTTCAAAAACGGCCAAATGTCATCTATATTTCATGGACAGTTTAACAAAAAAAAAAAAAAAAAAAAAGTCGATACAATAACACTGGACGTATACTTTTGAGACAAGTTTTAAAACATTTTGCTCAAGATGATTTAGCGATTTGTATGCTGCATAGGAATCACATGTCGTCTGTACCAAACAAAGAATTAAATATGTCGTAAAAACATAGTGTTACAAGAAGTTATCTATGTTTTTTTATTAACCCTTTCCCACATATGATAATTCTGCAGCAGACGACTTTGAAAACATAATGACAAAAATCAGAAAAATCTCCATAAAAGATAACTCAATAAAGTTGAAAACAATGTGGCCAACGGAGAAATTGCTCACCATGAGCAATTTCCCCGTTGGCCCCAATGTTTTTCAAAAGTCGTCTGCTGCTATTGTGTCAAAATGAGTCTGCAAGTGGGAACGGGTTAAGCGACTGCAACGATTAATATAAACACTTAAATAAATCAGTCACTTGACAGATATTAAATCGTGTCGAACGATTTCAATTTAATATCCCATTGTATCGAAATGACATTTACAGCTGGTATACCTGTGAATTTATATGACAGCATCTGAACCCGATGTCGTATACATTATAAATTGATTTAAGTTTTCTTTAATTTAATCGATTCTTTGTTCTATAAAGTTTGAGATACTATTCATTGATGCATGTATATTTTGATTTCAGCAGAATTGCTTTCTTATGCCTTGTCTGAATTAAGTTCACGTTGTTCGTTTGTTTCCTTCGCATGTTACGCCGTTTTTAACATTATTTTAGTTATATAACGGCGACAGTTCACTTATTCATGATCCCTTCGTAAACAAACAAGTACTAGGCTAGGAATGCCTTTCCAATGGTAAACAAACCAGTACTAGGATAGGAATGCATTTCCAGGGGTAAACAAACCAGTACTAGGCTAGGAATGCCTTTCAAATGTTAAACAAACTAATACTAGGCTAGGAATGCCTTTCCAATGGTAAACAAACCAGTACTAGGCTAGGAATGCCTTTCCAAGGGTAAACTAACTAGTACTAGGCTAGGAATGCCTTTCCAAGGGTAAACAAGACAGTACTAGGCTAGGAATGCCTTTCCAAGGGTAAACTAACTAGTACTAGGCTAGGAATGCCTTTCCAAGGGTAAACAAGACAGTACTATGCTAGGAATGCCTTTCCAATGGTAAACTAACTAGTACTAGGCTAGGAATGCCCTTCCAAGGGTAAACAAGACAGTACTAGGCTAGGAATGCCTTTCCAAGGGTAAACAAACTAGTACTAGGCTAGGAATACCTTTCCAAGGGTAAACTAACTAGTACTAGGCTAGGAATGCATTTCCAAGGGTAAACAAGACAGTACTAGGCTAGGAATGCCTTTCAAAGGGTAAACAAACTAGTACTAGGCTAGCAATGCCTTTCCAAGGGTAAACAAACCAATACTAGGCTAGGAATGCCTTTCAAAGGGTAAACAAACCAGTACTAGGCTAGGAATGCCTTTCCAAGGGTAAAAAAAACCCCAGTACTAGGCTAGGAATGCCTTTCCAAGGGTAAACAAACTAGTACTAGGCTAGGAATGCCTTTTCAAGGGTAAACAAACTACTACTAGGCTAGGAATGCCTTTCTAATTGTAAACAAACCAGTACTGGGCTAGGAATTCCTTTCCAAGGGTAAACAAACTAGTACTAGGCCCAAGCGCACTCCCTCATGACGGCAGCGCCTCCCGTTGTTCGTACAACCAGGAACGTAATGCATATGTTTATATCTAATACGTTTTCCTTTCAGTTCAGCGTTTAAGTTTCTTAAGAGTGTGTGCGTTGTTTATTTCAGTTTATTAATACATAATAACTCTCATTCGGCATGCTTATAGGATGTAGAAAATGCTTCAGCGTAGACCATATCGCATACATGCTTATTTAATTATGATATAATGCCAGCATGTAGTTAAATATAATAGTAAAAACACGTATATGTAGTTATTGTATACACCTGTACATGTATGCACTATATACATTTATGACTTATATTTCTATGTCAACTAAACCAGTTATACATTCAACAAGCGATAGTTGAATGTGGAAGGGGTATAAAACTAATATTGTTATTGGATAACAATTCTCGAATTTTGCATTGTCTATTTCAAAAACTGAGGTTCTCAAAAGATATTTGTATCTCCAGATATGAAATAAAGTTATTCATGGACATTTTCGATCATTTTGTGAAATTAAGGCCCTTAAAAAAAGAGTGTATGTTTAGGCCCCTTATCGAGTTTAAGGTCCAATAATATGGCATTACTCAGGAATAATACCCCGAGCTTGTACTCAAATACAGAAAACAAATATACCCCGTGCAATTAAAGCTTTTTAGGTCGAATTACATAAATATAAATGATAGTTAAATGTACAGGGGTATGCCAAAAAACAAGGCGCATTACCTGACGAAGTCCTGTATTACCTTATTTTAGCAAAAACATCCTTCCAAATCACAGAACCTGGCCGCTGAGAAAATCCGAGATATGCCCCCACCATCAGTCGAGTTCTACCGCCATGACAACGGAAGAATCATCAACTCGGCAAAGTTCAAGAATAAAGTAGGTAGATCATGTGATTGCATGTGTTTGAGAATCAGGAACTTAACATTTTAATGTGTAGTGTTTAGTAGGACTTTCAAAATGTAAAAATGTACACGTGTCCTTTTCGACACTTATTTGTTTTATGTCATTGTGTTTCAGAAAATAATCCCATATAACTTTAGTAACATTTTAGCATGTATATAGTAACCGAGCACTTAACGTATTTTTGTTTGAGAAACCATCAGGAAAACCTTCATCTGAAAACACAGCCAGTTCCTGGATATCCCTGTTCTAACCTTAGAGGTTAAAACAAAGACGTTCCAATTTGCAAAATAGGTAGTTACTAAAAAATAGCCCAGCGCAATGTTCCAAAAAGAGCACAGTGAAATGTTCCTAAAATAGCACAGTGTAATGTTCCAAAAATAGCCTAGCGTAATGTTCCAAAAAGAGCACAGTGAAATGTTCCTAAAATAGCACAGTGTAATGTTCCAAAAAGAGCACTGTGAAATGTTCTGAAAATAGCACAGTGTAATGATCTTTAAATAGCACAGTGTATTTTTTCAAAAAGAGCACAGTGTAATGTTCTTACAATAGAACAGTTGATCTGTATATAAAACGAATTTCATTTCAGTAGATTATCTACGCAATAATAAAAACATTACACTTCCCTCTATTTGTAAATGTTTCTTAAATAGGAAGAGTAACGTAGAAAGAATCTTTCGGAGGACACCTGTATCTCATCTGTAATTTGATTTAATACGTTGGTTAACGGGATACATTATTTTTCTATAGTCATCTGCTTCTAAAACATCTGGAAAATCATGAAAGATATTTAACAACTATTAGTCGCGATCTAATTTTTGGATATAGTACATTTAGGGAAGAGAAAAAATTGCTCATCATAAGAAATTGATCCATTTCTCTCGATGTTTTAGAGGCGTCAACGGTCGATAGGATTAAATCTCCTTAGAAGGGTTTCCGGTGTTGTAGCTCTGGTCAATCTTTGCTGCATGGAATGATTAAAACTTTAACCCTTTCCCTCATACGACAATTCTGCAGCAGACGACTTTGGACATATTTTGTCAACAAATGGAAAATCTCTTGAATTGAATGGATAACCTATTACTAAAAGGGGAAAACATTGTGGCAAAAGGAGAAATTGTTCGTTTTGAGCAATTTCTTCTTTTGTCACTATGTTTTTAAAAAGCTGTCAGAGACGTCAGAAAGCGTTTATATGAGGGAAAGGGTTAAAGGAACTGTCTCACGATAATTAGGGGCTCACGGTTTAAACTACCTAAATCTTAAAGGTGCTGAATTCCATCCAGATGGTGATCACAATTTTGAAATGTTGAAACTTCTGCAAATATTGCTAATAGTGACCAAACTAAGTAATAAGTAGCTCAAGGCTATATTGATAGTACATGTTGAAAATGTACTACATTTGGCTTACTGGGCATGTCTACCCAATAAAAATGAAGCATAAAAGATAATTATTTATATGTTTATGGTACTGGAAAGCGAAATGATTACTCATATTTTATCTCAGAATTATGATTCATATATTTCAAGATAACTTTGACTTTATAGTCAAAGTTATCTTGAAATATATGAATCATAATTCTTTGTTCTGGAGTTCAGCGCCGTAAACATCAAAACTAAGCGATACGATTTGATTCTTTTCTAGTACTCTAATCACGTGTATGGATATTTAATTGTGTAATGCTAAAACTCTACACAAATCAAGCTTATTTACGTAGTCTACCCGTTTAGGCGATACAATAATTGTATATAACATGATATCACCTTTCAAACGATAAAAAAAAAAGAAGCAAATTCACATATGACTTAAGATAAAAAAATAAGCTATATGATTTGATTCTAATCTAGAACTCTTGTATGCTAATCAATTGTATGGGTAATTCATTGTGTAATGCTGGAAACATGCAAAAATAACATTGCATACTTTACCCGTAAAGGCGTTACAATATATCACAATTTATCCCCTTGCAAACGATGAAAAAAGCAAATTCACATATGACTTAAGATAAAAACTAAGCTATACGATTTGATTATCTTCTAGTTATATAGTACTCTAGTCACTTGTATGGATATCTGATTGAGTTATACTGAAAATATGCAAACATTAATCCTACTTGCGTAGTCTTACTTACCAGTTAATGTGATACAACATGTCACGTGATTACTTCAAAATGTGTGGATTTATTTCTATGACAAAGTCATCAATTCAGCGTGGAAATATATCCTCGTCTTGTGTAATCATATTATTCATGGTACTTGGCAATACAGTCAGTCATTGGGCGAGCATTTGATTATACTATAGGACGTCACTTACTTGTGTAGATACGTTATGGTGTTTAACTGATAAAAAGGGCAAACAAGCTTATTTACTGGTAGTTAGTTTACCAGTTAACGCGGTAAAGTAAATATACGATAACTTCATATCAGAAGGATATATTTCCATTCTGAAAGCATCACTTTTAGCAGATAGAATCACTTTTACAATCAGAAGTATTCTAAATACTTCTAGTATATTTAGTATTTCTGACCAACATTCGGGATTAACTCTTTCAGCACCAAAGGCAATAAAAGAGGTGTTTACAAACAATGCAGATTCATGTGAGTCAGCTCGTGACGAGCGTTCTCACCTGAAATCAGCATTATTTGCCTTTTAGTTATCAAAATAGTCCAAATTGTTATTTCATGAAAAATGGAGACGCCCGATTTTGAACATGGAAGAGTCTACTTTAAACAATTCGGCGCTGAAAGAGAGTTAAATTCCCAGTTAACCTTTACTAGAAGCTGCATTTGAAACATAACCATTTGTACAACTATGTTGAAAATATTTAGAAATATATTCTCTAGGGAATAAATAAATTCCCCTCTTTGTATTAATATTTCGGCCATAGGTCTTCTTCAGATGGTATTTTACAAACATCACAAACTATGTTGCGTCTATCTTGAAAGTAATCAATATGGAGACAGAAGTATTTTGAATACGATTGTTAATTTTGTTATCCGACCAATAGTCGTTAGACAGCCCCTTAACTCGTTCAGCGCCGAATTGTTTAAAGTAGACTCTTCCATGTTCCAAATCGGGCGTCTCCATTTCTCATGTATTAAACGTTTTGGACTATTTTGATGAGTAAAAAGCAAACAATGCTGATTTCAGATGAGACAGCTCGTTACGAGCTGACTCGCCTGAAACAGTATTGTTTGCAAAAACCTCAACATTGCCTTTGGCGCTGAAAGAGTTTTAAGTTTTCTGTAGAATAATGCGTAGATATATTATTTGCCTTGAATAATGTATAACCATAATATTAGCTAGCCTAGAAAAATTAAAATCTTTCAGTTGAAGCAGACGAAGTCATCATCGTCATCCGGGCACCCTAAATACACTGTGGCCCCCTCGCCGATCGCTGACGTGCTGAAGGTAGTTTCACGAATTTAACCACTCTCTTGATACAGACAACATTTGGCGTCTCCGTATCTGATAGCTTTTGAAATAATTAGGGGGAAAATCCTAATTTATTTCACAATGTTTCCAAATATATAATTTCCACAATGTTTTCAAAGCCGAATACTCTAAAATATCTTATCAGGTAAATGGTTATATAATTTGTTCATTACATAGTTTCAAATCGACATTCCCAACACGATATATCTACATGTATATTATTCGTGTAGCGGTTGCGGCATCCGCCACAAGAGCAGGACACCAGTATGTGATCCAAGATTGAGTCAAATATTGAATCGTTGGTTGGTTTCCATCCTTGGTGCCTTAGGTTTGCGTGGGACATTTTTATGCATTTCTTCACCGATATGAAGTCTTTTCTAACCAGAGGCATAATATACTTGTTATCTATTTGAAACAAGAAATATCGTTCAAAAGAAAATACAGACATAAATAACTAGTATAACATACACACAACAAAAAACCAGAACTACCTTTAGTACTTTATTTATTACGAATTTGTGTAATCGTGTATTTGTTTTATATTTCTATTATAGTAAACCACTAATTATCATAATGTGTGACGTTATAACAATGACAAACTAAACCTAGACATGATAATTACATACAGTATATTTAATTACTGACAGCACTGCATGAAATATATATGCGTACATCCTGCTTGGCCTTGCGAATTATTTGCATTTTATTTACATATGCTTGCATTTTATAGGTTGCCATAGCATTAATAAGTATAACTTGCTGTTATATGCACACTATCAATTACATGCTATGTCGTTATTTGGGCTGCCGGAAACTGTCAAACCAGCGCACGAAAGGCGTCAATAATTACCTGGTGTCGTCTGCTTCCCAAACATTTTCGAAAAATGTTTAAATAAAAAGAAAATTATTTAAAATTAGCAGGAAAAACAAAAACTATTAATGTTAATCTTAATTTCATCTCCCTGTGATGTTTCTAACGTTGCCTTCTGCCAGCTCGTTAAAAGTCATCAGTGAAAGCGGAAAGGTCAAATGGCTAGGTTCCCAAAAGTGTGTTGGCCAATTATTTACAGAAACAGACCAACCAATGGTCAGATCGCCCTGTATGAAGTATGCATGGACAGGGAACAAACTATGGCCTTGTACAGGTTAAGTCACCCAGTGATTACGGCTCAGTGTAATTGCGACGTTATATTAATTGAGATATTATTGTAAACACACAGAGCCAATTAAATCCATAGCATACACACAAGCGTTGCTGCGATTCACGTTCAATTAACAAACCGTACTTAGGGCCCAAATCCGCATTTGTCGGTGAAATTGACTTAACTAGTCACGTTAGGCTGAAATGGCTTCTTTATTCCTTCTTTGCTAGTTCCCTTGTCTTATAGCACACTCGTTTAGAAATATGATGTAGTCAAAAGGCCTATAGCGGATAACTTTGGAATAAATGATTACACGTAATCAGAGGTCATTTTAAATTTTTAAATACAATATTTTATTTTTTATTTACAGTCATTAAGGGCAATAATTTATCGATATACAAATAAAATATAGTAAAATTCGTTTCAAAATTTGTATGCCTAATCATTAAGCGGTTCACCTATAATTTTGGACGATCCCAGTTTCCTTTTAAAGTGATCTGGTATTTGATGATTTGATCATCTCCTGGCGACAGCGGTCGTGTAGTTACATGATTACCACTACTTAATCAAATGATCACATTTAGGGTGTATTCAGATTTACTTAATACACCGAGCATTCTGGCTTGTGGCAGTTAAAAGATGTAATTAAATTAGTGGATTTATCTAGCATCTTTGTTCGGTTTATCTGAATACATGTCCGCTTTTTATATGTGTAAGAACAATGATCGTACTATAGATGAATAGCGATAAATTATGTCTATGTAGACTGGTTTGTACCTAAGCGTGCTAATTGATCAACTAATGCTGAAACGACTGTACCGTTGATTATACACCATTGCGCTTTTAAATGACGCCAACAACGACACAGAACCAACATTATCCCTGCATGCACGTAGAGTCTCATATATATATATATTTAGACCACAGTATGCTAATCAGATACTAATCTTCATTTCGTTTTAGGATCTCAATATAGCCCCGTATACGGATAAACCAGCGGTGTATAAAACAACCACAACACCGCCATACACCGGACATCCTCACGCTAACAACGGGATGGATTTTATGCATGAAATGTTGGGCTCCCATACTCACAAGGCATGACTTATATATATTAACTATTCTAATCCGTTAACTGATATTAGGTTCCTAAATACACTTCGTATGCCCATGTTTGATTTCTACTCAATGTTCATGAAGATTCTTGGCGTGCTCGATTTCCACATTAATGTTGTTACGGGAATTACAATTTTCAGAACTGTCAACATTATAAAGACAAGCCACTGAACGCACTTAGACTGGAGTATTGCAAACAAAAACAGTCCTCCTACGAAGAAGATAAACACCATTACTATACTAGTGCAAATACACTGACACCTTTTCCAAATGTTGTATAATTTCTAATATAAAACCTTTTTTTCGGACTAATTACTACAATTCAGAAGAAACAAATTAATCACTGAAGGTTTCATTTTTTTATGGAGAAATTAATGTGACAAAGGATTAAAATAAGGATACTTTGTCTTCCACGAAGTGAATTAAGGGACCATAAATATGGTTTTCAACTGAAGACATTATACAAAGCTTTGATAAATCAGAGACAAATTGGTGGAGATAGTGTGTAGAAC
The DNA here is from genome assembly GCA_031761405.1 of Serripes groenlandicus. Classification (NCBI taxonomy): domain Eukaryota; kingdom Metazoa; phylum Mollusca; class Bivalvia; order Cardiida; family Cardiidae; genus Serripes; species Serripes groenlandicus. The sequence continues at coordinate 218,605,473 of JASEVX010000001.1, forward strand.
TAAAGAAGATATGCAGCGAAGAAAGCATAATAAATAGTAGGCATGCATAATAGATAACACTACACCACAACTGTAACTGACTAAATGCATGCTGTGTATAAAGATATACTAATGTGCATGTTGTATCTGTTTAAACTTATATCATTTATTGCCAAAAGCAAACTCAATTTCAAAACTGATCAATGAGAATGCTCATCAGATTATCTGCTCGCGTACGTTTAGAAGACCCAATGATGAGTGGTGAAAGCTAGACGTTTAACCTACGAACATACCCAGGGATGGTGATAAATAGGTGTCACTACAATAGTCATTTCCACTGGAAGTCACTCATGTTTATATTTCCTGATTCAGGACACCAACAGGGGCCAGCCACAGGGAAATCGAGATAATTCCATAAGAAATTTATCACTAAAACCGTTACTTGGACCAGCTTATAAAGGTCAAGGTCCTGTTCATGGTCACGCTCCTGCTTCGCGGGGCCGTCACAACCATGCGGCTTATGTGAGTATATTCTGTTTATATACTTGGGTTTTGTTTTTATTTTACCGATTTATTGTTGAATATTTAGCTACTGATATCAACATTCTTTTTTTCTTAAAGTTCTAGAAAATGTATATTTAATTATTTGCTTATACTAATTGAAGCGAAGAACGATGAAGACCAAGAAACACTGTGAGCTACTGTCTTCAACAGGATATAGTATTTAACAGGAATAATAAACTTATCATACAATACCCATATGCATAGAGGCTTTTCTCTTCCAAACGAGCTTTTGAAATGGTTCCTGGCGTCTGCCTTCGTCGCAAAACTAACCAGGATTAGTACCAATAACCCATAATATAATCGTATAAACCGTGTGTGCTTGATACGGAGTGTTCGATTTGCTTGTCTTACCACCGACGCAGTAACAGGAGACCTGGTCTCGAGTCCGGGTCGGTCGGCTCATACGTACAGAAGCAACAGGTTCTCTTCTTTACGCTCGGGACTTTGAGGGGATATCATTCAATGGAGTCAGGATAAACCTACCGTTAGTATCAGAATCCTAATAAACTAAGACATCTGCAATGGTCGGTTTTTAGATTAACCGATTACCAGTAGAAACGCCTGCTTTGAAAACACCTGCAGGGAATATGTAACGTCTTAACACATGGAAGTGTTATTTTGATACAGCGTTGGACACATTGAGGGTAGTAATTCAAAAACGAGCAAGTTCTCCTTTTCCCATAGCTTTTTGTCGCGTTGTCTGCTACAAGGGCGTCAAATGTCGTTTGTATAATGACAAGAGTAAATATCGTATTAATAAATATTCTCCTTTTATGAACAGACAACACATACAGATTCTATAACGGCTGTAGCGGGTCATAAACACCACCTGGCGGAATTTGACTTCATTAATGAGGTTGGTGGTAAAACGTCATCCCGTGGTCACCAAAACACCAAACATGTACAGGTAAGAATTTAAACGTAACACTCGGAACCTTTCGGCTTAACCCTTAAAACCGATTTACACGTTTGGCATCGTTAATGACTATACGTCAGTCATAAATGAGTACCATTGGGCCAGCCACATTACCTCGCATAGTACTGTTCAGTATCTAGGGATCATCGATAACTTAACTGATATAACTGAAATGCTAATGAATATGTCGTTACCACACACTAAACTAACAATTCCAAACATGAATATTCATCAAATATGGGTTTTGAATCCGGTTCCAGTTATGTGATGCGGATATCAATTATCACCAATTTTGACAACGGGATAATATTAGAAAAAGCATACATCAAACATATTTATCCGTAGTAGATTTTATCCGGAATATGTGCACTATATTTGCAAAAAACACACCAAACACCTTCAGAATTGGTACGTTATAAGTCGATAAATATATTTCCTTAATCAGCTGAGTGTCTTATTGTCGACTTGAACACAATTTCATTTTGCATAAATCTTGAACATTCTCGTCTGCATTGTTACACGAACGACACTGCTGAAAATAAAGCCAACATTTAACATTACTATATACATATTATTCATAGGGGAATGGTGTTCGATATGTCGTTTGTCATTTGTCCTTTTTCTTTTAAAATTAATGTTTGCAATGTCACTTGCAACCACTCCATTGAACAGTCCTAAGTCTAAAATGATTTTTAAAGAGTTTTAGACCGAGAGCGGGATACTTGAGTAGGGACTTGTACCTGCCCACTAAATAAGTCATCCTCGGTACCCAGGCTATTCATAAAATATATGATACCCTGGGCAAATTGGCTAGCGAAACTTCGTAAAGCATGCACCACGATTTCCTCCGTATCTACAAGGTAATTTTTGTATCGCCTGAGGTTTGTGTCAGGCGGCCAATCGAGCGGCTGCATTTCACCTCATAAATTATTCATGAGTACGAGATCTTTACAGCCAATTTGCCCAGGGTATCATATATTTTATGAATAGCCTGGGTACCGAGGATGTAAATAAGTGTGTTATGAACAATATCTAGACGTACAAGGTATGCATTTCATGGCATATATTTCCCGTATTTTGTAGGACAAACACATGGCGTACAAACCTCCAGTGGACAATAAGGCAACCAATGTACGGGCAGTCGATCCCATCAACAATCCAGTGGACAATACGGCAATAAATGTACGGGAATTAGATCTCATTAACACTCCACTAGACAACAAGGCAACTAATGTACGATTATTCGATCCCATCAATACTGCAGTGGACAATAAGGCAACTAATGTACCGGCAGTCGATCCCATCAATACTCCAGTGGACAATAAGGCAGCCAATGTACGAACATTCCATCACACCAACACTCCAGTGGACAATAAGGCAACTAATGTACCGGCGGTCGATCCCATCAATACTCCAGTGGACAATAAGGCAACTAATGTACGGTTTTTCGATCCCATCAATACTCCAGTGGACAATAAGGCAACTAATGTACACAAATTCCATCGCATCAACACTCCAGTGGACAATAAGGCAACTAATGTACCGGCAGTCGATCCCATCAATACTCCGGTGGACAATAAGGCAACCAATGTACGAACATTCCATCACATCAACACTCAAGTGGACAATAAGGCAACTAATGTACGGGCATTCGATCTTATGAACAGGGTCAACGGACATTTATTGACGAACGATAATTCACCGCTATCGACCAGCCATGCCAAACACGTAAGTTCTCGTCTCGTTCTATAATTAATCTGATCTTGACGTTTGTACAGAAATTTATTTTATTATGATGCAGATAACTTCTTTTTTATGTAAATAATTTAATTTGTGTTATTCTGCGGGTGCATATATTGATTGTGAAAAAACTGTCACTGGTACAATGGGCTTGCGCATGCGCCGTGTTAATCGTCTTGATCGCGTACGCGCTGTATTTTACCGTAAGCTCTCGGATATTTCGTAGCAGTTTGTCACTCGACTGGTTCTCGTTCGATTTTGCAATAGAAGATTAAGATTAGTGAACCAGTCTATTTATTTTGCGAGTAGTTTTTTTAATAATTAAAATGTAAATTAAAACCATAGTTTTTAATAACACCCACCGCTGCCACCATTTGTAACGTGTACCGGCGTTAAGCCATCGAGAGTTACTCATCCAGGGACTTACCACGATGAACGTTGCTTAACTTTACACAAAGGTCAACCACTCTACCGACGTCGCTATGAAGCCAGCTTCCTCAGCAAGGCTGTATAAGTGATATTTATACATAAACCTATACCCCGTTCCCGTTACATTAGGAAAATGGGAATATTTTCATAAATGCGAAATTATTGTGCTAAATTTTGCGATTTTAAGAATATTAAGTGGGAAATAGGAAAAGCATGCGTAGACAAATGATTACAATAATTTTAGGAGATCGAGATCAACACGTTGGGACAAGGTTATTTTGTTTTCGTTTTACGTATTTAACAAAATAACTATTGTTATTATATATTTATATCATATATTTAAAAGCGGGTTTCGTGTTTTTCGAATCAAACAGTATTTCTTCAGCCATAAAATGCTGATTCCCGCGCTAATTGCTGCATCTTGCAGCAACTCTTGTGAATTAGTATTGATAAAGGAAATGATACACATTATTTAACAGTACCAGATCGCTGTAACACGATAAATGGTTTCCGGACAACGGGGTTTTCTTTCAAGCCTTTATATATTTTTTACATTGAAATGGCACTGTTTTCTGCCCTGGTGGGTACTAAAGGGGATATAATAACAAATAAATGGGCTCCCGAGTCATAAGTTGACAATGGCATACGCTTTTTTCGTGTGCTGTTGAGATGGTCCCACAGACTTGGCTGTCTGGGGGAGGTTGTCAGTGAAGGCTTGCTGCATGCGAGTCCCCGTCTGCGCGGGTGCGGCGCCCTTCATTGCGGTACGGGGGGATGGCGATATCTGGGTCATATACGAAAGATGTCCTCCCCGTCAGCTTGTGTTGGGGGTGTGGTCGGGGCCTCGCGTGAGCAAGCGTGCAGGGGGGCATAGCTGCGAAATCTCTCAGGCAGTTGGCTTGTGGGACTTATTATGATAAGGGAGCCCATACATCAATATGCTCCAGTGTTGCAACTACGCCACAAAGTGTTATACAATGTTAATATTTTATCCTGCAGGGCTGGCACATTGTGGGATATATGTATATATCGCTAGTTTTTATGGTTTCTGAAGGGCCGTTTTTGCTGGATGGTGTGCATAGTGCTGGATGTATTTTTTAAGCATAAATGTTTTAACCGCACTGTGCCAACACACTGTAGAAGTTGTTTTATATTATTTCCATATGTTATTTTGTCTTTTATAAGTCAAAATCTTATTCTTCCATTTTTTAAGTCTGTGTCTATTTATATAACCAGTTCGCCCTTGACTCGTTTACATGGGGTTAAGGGTAAACCAAATACCTTCACAACGGGGCCTGTGATTGGCTGGACGCTGGATCTGGTCGACTCGTCTTTTAACATATAATTAAGAGTGAAAGTCGAGCTTGACCAGAAAAGCGGATTGAAATTCGGCCAATCAGGGGCGCCGTTGTGGAGGAAGGTTAGGGAGTGCTTTTTTTGTCACTTCTATTTACTTTTTATTTTTAATTTGTTCTCATCTTAAAGTTTTCGTATTAAATAATAATTTCTCTTTAAAAACATATGTTTGTTTTTAATAATACATAGTGTTTTATCACTCTTATGAGAAAATAATATATATATATATGTTCGCCCTTTACTAATCTACATCGGCTAAAGGGTATAACAGTTACCTGTACAACGGGGCCTGTGATTGGCTGGACGCTAAATCTGGCCAAGCTGTCTTTCACCATATATTTATGTGTGATGGTCGAGCTTGGCCGGAAAAGCGGATTGAAATTCGGCCAATCAGGGGCGCCGTTGTAGAGGTCTGTTAGGCAGTGCTTTTTTGCACTTTTTCATTTTACCTTTAGTTTTATCTATTGTCTGACAAAATATTTTAACTACACACACACTTATATACACACATATAATAATATAAATATAAACAGAAAGCGGGATATGCAACAATGAAAAATAAACAAAGAATATCAAAAGTCAAATATATATCATGATAAAAAAATTGAAAAAATCCAAATATAGTCTACCCCCATAAATAAAAAATAATTTGGAGAGAGAACAATAGCTGCTCGCCAAATGGCTTTATGCCGATAGGCGAGGGTAAACAACCACATATGATGATGTGGTAACGGTATTTGAGACAGTTTTCGAAATTACTTTACAACACATCGTCTGGTTTTGAAAGATATATTTGTATATTCGATACAATATTTGAGTTTGATACAATGAAAGCTAAATTAGGACGTAATTTTGTCAGAAAATAATCTAGTGGGATTTAAATTTCTCACGATTTGATGTATTTCTAATACACACACGTTTTGTATTAAAGGACATTTGGTAAGGACTTAAATATTGGTACTATTAGTAAATTCCAGAAATATATAGGCTAAAAGTGTGTCAAAAAACATTCTAAATATCCATCAGTCTACGTATTAAAATCATTGAATTTGAGTGATTGGAGTTTAACGCCACATTCAACAGTGATTTAGCCATACCACGGCGGCCCTTTGTTTCCCGTCTTTATTGCACCACAGGCAACTGGATATCTTCACACTAAGCCAATATTTAACAACAATAACAATAATAATAACGAGAACAACAACAACAACAACAACAACGACGACGACGACGACGACGACGACGACGACGACAACAACAACAACAACAACAACAACAACAACAACAACAACAAAAGAACAGAAAGACCGACTACCTCACAAAAAGAAAAACTAACGAACACAAGCAATTGCAAAGTACACAACACACATTTCGACATGCGATACATATAAAAGAATGTTGTTGTGTTAAATAAAATCGAAGAGTTTATACTCGACTCTTTATGAAAACATTGAGTGGTGTCTGACAATTTTTAAAAGGCCATGTTCTATCTGGTTGGCTCAGCGCGAAACAGTTCTTACTGCTTCTTAAATTACATACAGTTACAATGGTTTCACGCTAAGCCATCGACCTGTGTACAGGGAATGTGCCGTGCCCCGGTAGCCCAGTTGGTATTTGCGCGAGCTGTCAATCCATGGGATGTGAGTTCGAACTCCAACTCGAGAAAACATTTCTGTGACAAGCGTCATTTTTCTTCCAATAGTGGTCTAACAGTGAGGAGTAATGGTATGAGACAGCCAGGAAACACATGATTAGGTGAACTGGCTGCCGTGATAAGACTGAACAATTGTTGAATATGGCGTAAAACCCCTCTAGTGTATCCAACATATATTGTCTAACTCAGCCTATGGACATGGCTTTTGTTGCGACATGACCTTTTTAGCCAACTGTCATCAAGACAAACATTCTGGCAAATTCTTATTCTAGAGTAAATTAATGCAGCCTCTGGAGCTTTCACACAATTTTCCTCAATTATTTTTTATTTAGCCTACTGATCCAGTTTTTTACTCCACGTGACCTATACTCAAACTAACTATCATTAAGACCAATAATTCTAGAGTCCACCTGACCTCTATCTAGAGTATTCACAAGAAAATTGTTGACGACGGAAGACGGACGACATACGACGGACAAGGTACGAAGAACAATAGACTTTCTCTATAACTCACATTGAAAACTTCGTTCTCAGGTGAGCTGAAACTAAAGGAGTTGCCCCACTAAATGTACGCAAATGAAAATTTAAATGATATCAACAATAATTCCCCTAGTCCCCTGACAGGCCCCGAAGTTTCATAAATCGGTTACCGACATATAACCGTACGTGAACTGAAAGATAAACAGGACAGGCACCAACACAACTGAAAAAAGTCCATCATCAATGGTACATGTGTTTTTCCTACCAGCGTAATGAAAGCTTGATGGACAAACGGACCAACATACGGACTAACAAACGGACCAACAGACGGACCAACATACGGACCAACAGACGGTCCAACAGACGGACCAACAGACGGACCAACAGACGGACGGACCAACAAACGGACCAACAGACGGACAAACAGACGGACAAACAGGCGGACCAACAGACGGACTAACAGACGGACCAACAAACAGACCAACAGACGGACCAACAGCCGTCTAACAGACGACAAAGACGTGATCCCTATCCTTCAGAAAATTTCATGGTTCCGTGTATGCTATCACATCTGATCTAATACCGAGTTTTTCATTATCACATGAATCATAAAAACACACAGACTGCATTGTCTGACATGTGTCATTTGTCCCGTGGCAGTAACATATTTGTTTAGACTAAGATGTTAAATCTAAGCATTACGTCTCCAAATAAAGACAAAGTACCGTGCACAATATACACACCAGGCGAATGTTTTTACAATATCGTATCGAAATCAAAATTAAAAATAGATTCTAAACATATTTATATTAATATTATTAAGTATTATCACATTTATGCAAATTAGGCCTCCAATCGAACACGTTTTACAGTTTTACACCTATGGTTTGAATAATAAAGTATAAGGATATTTAAAGTCTATTTTCTGCCACACAAATTCATAAAACCGACATAATTAATGTCAGTCAGAATCAGTCACGACTTAGCGCGTGCTCATTAAGAATTCAAATAGAAATTTTACAACGTATGTATAGCTTGTTTAATATGATTTGGAACCCCATAAAATACAAAACATACAAAACATTTTTAATTTGAGTGAAATTTAGAACAGTGTTTAAAAACTTCCTTACCAGTTCAGGATATAAATTTCAGAATTTTAACAAATGGAGACTTATGTTTAACCTTCCATTTCCACTTCATGCACAATTGATATTGCATGTTTACGCTGGAGTGTTAGGCATTGGTTAAACGAGTGCATGCAACACAATGTCCCTTTGATCGTAATTGTTTCAGCGGTGAATCATTAACGTTATATTTTATTGGGTTCAACATTTAATACCTCACATGAATCTTCTAGTTACAGTGTAAAGAAAGTTGTTCTTTAAGTGTGTCCCTACTCAATAGAGTAGGAAGATATATTACACTCAAGACCATAATACGAAAAGTACAACAACCCCGCATTGACCACTAATTGTAATACATTTCGAACCCTGAAATTATAAAGGCTTTTTCAATGATATCCAGACAACTCGCCCCAAAGACAAGTCTCCCTAGTTACAACTCGCCCAAAAGACAAGTCTCCCGAGTTACAAGTCGCCCAAAAGACAAGTCTCCCTAGTTAGTTAGCGGAGTCGCAATCCTTCTAATACTGACTCATATGCAGCATATTGTAAATTGATGTCTTCTTTTACTGTCCTTCATGATTAAGTATTTTTTCATTTTTTGTTGAAAACATATATGTTCATGCACCAAACAGACATAATCTGATAGGTTAAAGTTCCCACTTAATTTTCTGTCTTAAAAAAGAAGGAAAAAGGTCAACACATTATAAGAATAACGTGTAATGTATTTATTTTCTCATGATATAAAACTCGAAACCTTTAGAGAATGCCGAGTTATATTTTAAATACATTTTAGGTACTTTTCCCACTCGTCTAGGTTTTTGAAGACCGTTATAGGATGTGTCTGCCACGTGTCAGACATAAAAGGATAAATAATATCGAGGGCTTGGCGTGAAACGGTTGTAACTAAAAACCTATTTTGAAAACCCTGGTTTAGGAGCAATTTGTATCCCTTTGTAAACAATGCAAATGTAGGTGCCATTGCTCAGAACGAGCAATGGCACCTAAATTTCCATTGTTTACCAAGGAAAAATTATTTAACGCTTATAGAGACTTTATGGAGAGGTGATTAACCTTGGTAAACAAAATACCAATTTCAGTTACAACCGTTTCACGCCAAGCCCTCGATATGTAACGTGCAGCGTTGTCTACAACTGTTGGGAGGCCAATCAACCAAAGTGTCAACGTTTTACAGCACAATGCACTCCACTTAAATGTATACCATGTTTAACCCTTTAGCGCATACAATATACGACAGACACATTTGCAGTTGTATTTGAATATTTCGTGAGAAACTTTGAAAATGATAACATGACCATCAATTACGTATCCAGCTTGGTCCATACAGCAAAACATTTCGGAATAAAGTAGAAATTGTGTGTGTACATTTTCACTTACTTTTTATTAATATGGTTAGTAGATTTATCAACGAAAAACTGAACTCTTGATAATCGGTATTGGTTCCCTTCTCCGCGTATCTAATTAAGACAAATTAATTACAGTGTAGGTCAGTTCAATTCATGTAATCAGGGACGTATCTACGTCCCTGATGCAATGCATGGATTAAGTCCATTCAAAGGCAGCAGTAAAACGAAAGGAAGATTACGTATTATCATAATTATTACATTATCTAGTAATACATTTCACTGCTTTGTAAAACTTGACTGATTCATTTACATATATCATCGCGACAGGTCGATTAGTAGTAACGTCAACTTTCAGTATAAAACAATACAATTAACCAAAACTAACCTTTAAGTACGACTTATAATTCATCGCAAAGAAATGCATGCATAACTAATAATAACAAAACGTAGCAAAAGTGCACGGGAAAACAAAGTGTTGTGTGTTTTAACCCTTTCTCACATACGACAATTCTGCAGCAGACGACTTTGAACATATTTTGTCAAAAAATAGAAAATCTCTTTAATTGAATGGATAACCTATGACTTAAAGTGGAAAACATTGTGGCAAAAGGAGAAATTGCTCATTTTGAGTAATTTCTTCTTTTGTCACTATGTTTTCAAAAAGCCGTCTGTTGCAGAGGCGTCAGAAAGCGTCTATATGAGGGAAAGGCTTAAAGGCGCGTGTGTATCATTTTAAAAAGTGTTTGACCTCATATGACTAAATCCGATACAGAATCAAAGGGCGTAATCCATAATCTTGACCGAGATACCTTTACTTCAATAACATGTTTAATTCCGCTAATTACGTTTTTAAATCTTATTAACAATTATGTTATTTACCATACTATTACTAATTAAACCGTTAATAGTTAGATTCAGGGTGTATTTCGGTATTTTCACTTGTATTTCGGTTTGATCTGATCCGGTGTGCACTTCCGAGTGTCTATTTCAGTATCGGTTTAAGTCGTATGAGGTCTAAATAACCTTTTATAATGACAAATATTTTATTTCGATAATGTTATTAACCAAACAAATGTATGAACAGAGTAAAACTTAAATGTAACACTAAAACAGAGTAAAACTTAAATGTAACACTAAAACATAGTAAACCATATATTTGAAGTGTATTTCGGTTTTTCTAGTAACACTTCCAGCAGCATAGAACGAAACGCGGAATTTCCGTGTAAACAATGGAAGAAAACTGCGGGAGCAATATATCACGTGCTCCCCCATGGTAAAAATTATAAGCACGGCGCTGATTGGCCCTGTAATATTTTGAAGCAAGTTGTCTTAGCGCGAGTTTGATTTGGGGCGTTCTGCTCAAGATTGGACCAGTTGTGTTTGGGCGACTACTGATTGGGGCGAGTTGTATTTTGGGCGTCATTTCCTTGGGCGAGCTGTCTTTTTGCTGATATTTGGTTGGGCGAGTTGGCTTTATTGCGACTATTCCTTGCTTGGGGGCGAGTTGTCTCACATTCCTTCCGATATAATTATATGGCACTAACATTAACACTCACTTAACTTAGTTTGACTTAACATTGTCTTTCAGAACGACAAAACCCATGGTTCCATTCCCATTCATAGTCACAATCACGGCAATGAGAAGCCAATAACGCCCAACAATAAGCTCGGCACTAAACTCATTTTGAACGACTTGCTCTTGGCCACAGAACAAAGCATTCAAGAGAAACAGGTATCATCGTTATTCGTTATGGGTTTTAACCACTTTCCCATGTTCAACATATATGAAGCAGACGATTTCGAAAACAACTTAGCAAAAATGTGAATAATCTCCATATATGAGAGTGTATTCATTAAACGGAGTTGGAAACATTGTGGTAATAGGTGAAAAGGCTCATCATGAGCAATTTAAAAAAAAACTGCAAACTTTTCATAGTGCGTCTGCTGCTGATGCGATATAATGTGTCTATATGTGGAAAAGGGTTAATTCAACGCCATTTTCAGTAACATCAAGACAGCTAATTCACGAAACCCAAATGTTTCCGGGCCGTTTCACATCAGTACAACATTCTTCAGAGGCAACTGGGTGCAACGCACGTTTTCCCTACCTTTAGTATTTGTTCCTTTACAGGCACCGGAATCGTTCAGTCGCAACATTCTTCCGGGGCTGCTGGGTGCAACCCACGTTTTGGAGTTTAACATCTCCCCTACCTTCAGTATTTCTCCCTTGTACAGGCATTGGAATCGATAATCGAAATTAACCCCGTTTTTATAAGATGTATCAACATTCTTCCGGGGCAATCGGGTGCAACCCACGTTTTGAGTTTGACATGCTTAATACCTTCAGTATTTGTTCCTTTACAGCCATCGGAATCTTTTAGTCGAAATTAACCCCGTTTTTATATGATGTATCAACATTCTTCCGGGGCAATCGGGTGCAACCCACGTTTTGAGTTTGACATGCTTAATACCTTCAGTATTTGTTCCTTTACAGCCATCGGAATCTTTTAGTCGAAATTAACCCCGTTTTTATATGATGTATCAACATTCTTCCGGGGCAATCGGGTGCAACCCACGTTTTGAGTTTGACATGCTTAATACCTTCAGTATTTGTTCCTTTACAGCCATCGGAATCTTTTAGTCGAAATTAACCCCGTTTTTATATGATGTATCAACATTCTTCCGGGGCATTCGGGTGCAACCCACGTTTTGAGTTTGACATGCTTAATACCTGCAGTATTTGTTCCTTTACAGCCATCGGAATCTTTTAGTCGAAATTAACCCCGTTTTTATATGATGTATCAACATTCTTCCGGGGCAATCGGGTGCAACCCACGTTTTGAGTTTGACATGCCTTCAGTATTGTTCTTTTACAGACATCGGAATCTTTTAGTCGAAATTCAACCCGTGTTTGTATGTAGCACAGAGTGTGTTCTAAAATAGCACAGTTAATATGGATAATCTAATTGTGCTATTTTAGAACATTTCGAAGGCTTGGGGTGAAACGGTTGTAACTAAAAACCTATTTTGAAATCCCTGGTTTAGGAGCAATTTTCATTGTTTACCAAGACAAATGGTTTAACGCTTATAAAGACTTTATGGCGAGGTGATTAACCTTGGTAAAAAATACCAATTTTAGTTACAAGCGTTTAACGCCAAGCCCTCGATTTGTCCGAAACTAAGAAATAATAGCACAGATGACGTTTCCAAATTACACATTTAATCTATATTATAGAGCAATTGTGCTATATTTGAAACAGTTTTACTGCAACTCGAAACATCGACGTCTAGTCAATCATTTGATGCAACTCGATGTTTTAAGATTCATTTGATACGCCAATATAAGGACATGCTGTCTTTAACATACGTTTCCTTTTTTATCTTTAACGATACAATCAAGGTGGATTCAGTAGAATCCTTAGAGCCCAGGACTTGCGACTGGGCGTCCTTGGTTGGACACATGCTTGCGTCCTTTAATGTGACGAGCTCGTTGACAAGGGACATGTTCTATTGGCTATGGATAAAAATGCGCATGTTATGATATACCTAAAATACAAATGAAATGAAATCCCATAAATCGAAGCAAATCAGTGGATTTCATTTAATTCCAAACCATTTGATTACATCATCGTTTACAGGCATAATTCATGTATTATTAAACTAAATAAGTTCTCTTATTTACAATAGTTCTAAATAATAAAGAATAGGCAAAACAACTTATTTGTTATTTTGATATTTATATTGAGAAAAAAAGTGTAATGTATTTTCATGTTATTAAATACAGAAAACTGGACAACAGAATTATCCAAAACACATGCCAACAAATACAGCCAATAATCATCGGAATTCCATTGTAACAGACCAATCAAAACCGATTATACCAGTGAATCCGAGTGTAATTGTGAGTACGAACTTTATATCAAGACATAAACACAGTATGGCAGTAAATACAAGTAAATTACAGATTGAAACATACATTCCTATGTCTGTGCCTGCCACGTCACATAACGGCCTACGGCGGGATTATGCGAGCAACTATCGAAATCCGCTTCCGTGCAGTTTGATAACAGGACGCTGTGCACCAAGGTAGCACACCATTAATGGACTTATGTTTTTTGCGAAGTCATTATTTAACAACTGTATATAAGTCATTTTGACATACTTAGTACCTTCAGTATTTGTTCTTTTACAGACATTGGAATATTTTAGTCGAAATTCAACCCGTGTTTGTATGTAGCACAGAGTGTGTTCTAAAATAGCACAGTTAATATGGATAATCTAATTGTTCTATTTTAGAACATTTCGAAGGCTTGGGGTGAAACGGTTGTAACTAAAAACCTATTTTGAAAATCCTGGTTTAGGAGCAATTTTTATTGCTTACCAAGACAAATGGTTTAACGCTTATAAAGACTTTATGGCGAGGTGATTAACCTTGGTAAAAAATACCAATTTTAGTTACAACCGTTTAACGCCAAGCCCTCGAGTTGTCCGAAACTAAGAAATAATAGCACAGATGACGTTTCAAAATTACACATTTAATCTATATTATAGAGCAATTGTGCTATATTTGAAACATTTTTACTGCAACTCGAAACATCGACGTCTAGTCAATCATTTGATGCAACTCGATGTTTTAAGATCCCTTTGATACGCCCATATAAGGACATGCTGTCTTTAACATACGTTTCCTTTTTAATCTTTAACGATAAAATCAAGGTGGATTCAGTAGAATCCTTAGAGCCCAGTACTTGCGACTGAGCGTCCTTAGTTTGACACATGCTTGCGTCCTTTAATGTGACGAGCTCGTTGACAAGGGACATGTTCTAGTTTAGTAATGGTTAGTTTCATTTGGCTATGGATACAAATGCGCATGTTATGATATACCTAAAATACAGATGAAATGAAATCCCATAAATCGAAGCAAATCTGTGGATTTCATTTAATTCCAAACCATGTGATTACATAATCGTTTACAGGCATAATTCATGAATTATTAAACTAAATAAGTTCTCTTATTTACAATAGTTCTAAATAATAAAGAATAGGCAAAACAACTTATTTGTTATTTTGATATTTATATTAAGAAAAAAAGTGTAATGTATTTTCATTTTATTAAATACAGAAAACTGGACAACAGAATTATCCAAAACACATGCCAACAAATACAGCCAATAATCATCGGAATGCCATTGTACCAGACCAATCAAAACCGATTATACCAGTGAATCCGAGTGTAATTGTGAGTACGACCTTTATATCAAGACATAAACACAGTATGGCAGTACATACAAGTAAATTACAGATTGAAACATACATTCCTATGTCTGTGCCTGCCACGTCACATAACGGCCTACGGCGGGATTATGCGAGCAACTATCGAAATCCGCTTCCGTGCAGTTTGATAACAGGACACTGTGCACCAAGGTAGCACACCATTAATGGACTTATGTCTTTTGCGAAGTCATTATTTAGCAACTGTATATAAGTCATTTTGACATACTTAGTACCTTCAGTATTTGTTCTTTTACAGACATTGGAATCCTTTAGTCGAAATTCAATCCGTGTTTGTATGTAGCACAGAGTGTGTTCTAAAATAGCACAGTTCATATGGATAATCTAATTGTTCTATTTTAGAACATTTCGAAGGCTTGGGGTGAAACGGTTGTAACTAAAAACCTATTTTGAAAATCCTGGTTTAGGAGCAATTTTTATTGCTTACCAAGACAAATGGTTTAACGCTTATAAAGACTTTATGGCGAGGTGATTAACCTTGGTAAAAAATACCAATTTTAGTTACAACCGTTTAACGCCAAGCCCTCGATTTGTCCGAAACTAAGAAATAATAGCACAGATGACGTTTCCAAATTACACATTTAATCTATATTATAGAGCAATTGTGCTATATTTGAAACATTTTTACTGCAACTCGAAACATCGACGTCTAATCAATCATTTGATGCAACTCGATGTTTTAAGATCCCTTTGATACGCCCATATAAGGACATGCTGTCTTTAACATACGTTTCCTTTTTAATCTTTAACAATAAAATCAAGGTGGATTCAGTAGAATCCTTAGAGCCCAGGACTTGCGACTGAGCGTCCTTAGTTTGACACATGCTTGCGTCCTTTAATGTGACGAGCTCGTTGACAAGGGACATGTTCTAGTTTAGTAATGGTTAGTTTCATTTGGCCATGGATAAAAATGCGCATGTCATGATATACCTAAAATACAAATGAAATGAAATCCCATAAATCGAAGCAAATCTGTGGATTTTATTTAATTCCAAACCATGTGATTACATAATCGTTTACAGGCATAATTCATGAATTATTAAACTAAATAAGTTCTCTTATTTATAATAGTTCTAAATAATAAAGAATAGGCAAAACAACTTATTTGTTATTGTGATATTTATATTAAGAAAAAAAGTGTAATGTATTTTCATGTTATTAAATACAGAAAACTGGACAACAGAATTATCCAAAACACATGCCAACAAATACAGCAAAAAATCTTCGGAATGCCATTGTACAAGACCAATCAAAACCGATTATACCAGTGAGTCCGCGTGTAATTGTGAGTACGACCTTTATATCAAGACATAAACACAATATGGCAGTAAATACAAGTAACTTACAGATTGAAACATACATTCCTATGTCTGTGCCTGCCACGTCACATAACGGCCTACGGCGGGATTATGCGAGCAACTATCGAAATCCGCTTCCGTGCAGTTTGATAACAGGACACTGTGCACCAAGGTAGCACACCATTAATGGACTTATGTCTTTTGCGAAGTCATTATTTAACAACTGTATATAAGTCATTTTGACATACTTAGTACCTTCAGTATTTGTTCTTTTACAGACATTGGAATCTTTTAGTCGAAATTCAACCCGTGTTTGTATGTAGCACAGAGTGTGTTCTAAAATAGCACAGTTCATATGGATAATCTAATTGTTCTATTTTAGAACATTTCGAAGGCTTGGGGTGAAACGGTTGTAACTAAAAACCTATTTTGAAAATCCTGGTTTAGGAGCAATTTTTATTGCTTACCAAGACAAATGGTTTAACGCTTATAAAGACTTTATGGCGAGGTGATTAACCTTGGTAAAAAATACCAATTTTAGTTACAACCGTTTAACGCCAAGCCCTCGATTTGTCCGAAACTAAGAAATAATAGCACAGATGACGTTTCAAAATTACACATTTAATCTATATTATAGAGCAATTGTGCTATATTTGAAACATTTTTACTGCAACTCGAAACATCGACGTCTAGTCAATCATTTGATGCAACTCGATGTTTTAAGATCCCTTTGATACGCCCATATAAGGACATGCTGTCTTTAACATACGTTTCCTTTTTAATCTTTAACAATAAAATCAAGGTGGATTCAGTAGAATCCTTAGAGCCCAGGACTTGCGACTGAGCGTCCTTAGTTTGACACATGCTTGCGTCCTTTAATGTGACGAGCTCGTTGACAAGGGACATGTTCTAGTTTAGTAATGGTTAGTTTCATTTGGCCATGGATAAAAATGCGCATGTCATGATATACCTAAAATACAAATGAAATGAAATCCCATAAATCGAAGCAAATCTGTGGATTTTATTTAATTCCAAACCATGTGATTACATAATCGTTTACAGGCATAATTCATGAATTATTAAACTAAATAAGTTCTCTTATTTATAATAGTTCTAAATAATAAAGAATAGGCAAAACAACTTATTTGTTATTTTGATATTTATATTAAGAAAAAAAGTGTAATGTATTTTCATGTTATTAAATACAGAAAACTGGACAACAGAATTATCCAAAACACATGCCAACAAATACAGCAAAAAATCTTCGGAATGCCATTGTACAAGACCAATCAAAACCGATTATACCAGTGAATCCGCGTGTAATTGTGAGTACGACCTTTATATCAAGACATAAACACAATATGGCAGTAAATACAAGTAAATTACAGATTGAAACATACATTCCTATGTCTGTGCCTGCCACGTCACATAACGGCCTACGGCGGGATTATGCGAGCAACTATCGCAATCTGCTTCCGTGCAGTTTGATAACAGGACGCTGTGCACCAAGGTAGCACACCATTAATGAACTTATATTTTTTGCGAAGTCATTATTTAACAAATGTATATAAGTCATTCTGACATGCTTAATACCTTCAGTATTTGTTCTTTTACAGACATCGGAATCTTTTAGTCGAAATTCAACCCGTGTTTGTATGTAGCACAGATTGTGTTCTAAAATAGCACAGTTCATATGGATAATCTAATTTTGCTATTTTAGAACATTTCGAAGGCTGGGCGTGAAACGGTTGTAACTAAAACCTATTTTGAAAACCCTGGTTTACGAGCAATTTTCTTTTCTTTACCAAGAAAAATGGTTTAACGCTTATAAAGACTTTATGGCGAGGTGATTAACCTTGGTAAAAAATACCAATTTTAGTTACAACCGTTTTACGCCAAGCCCTCGATTTGTCCGAAACTAAGAAATAATAGCACAGATGACGTTTCAAAATTACACATTTAATCTATATTATAGAGCAATTGTGCTATATTTGAAACATGTTTACTGCAACTTGAAACATTGACATCTAGTCAATCATTTGATGCAATTCGATGTTTTATGATCCCTTTGATACGCCAATATAAGGACATACTGTCTTTAACATAAGTTTTCTTTATTGATCTTTAACGATACAGTCAAGGTAGATTCAGTAGAATCCTTAGAGCCCAGGACATGCGACTGGGCGTCCTTGGTTGGACACATGCTTGCGTCCTTTAATGTGACGAGCTCGTTGACAAGGAACATGTTCTATTGGCTATGGATAAAAATGCGCATGTTATAATATACCTAAAATACAAATGAAATGAAATCCCATAAATCGAAGCAAATCAGTGGATTTCATTTAATTCCAAACCATGTGTTTACATCATCGTTTACAGGCATAATTCATGTATTATCAAACTAAATAAGTTTTCTTATTTACAATTGTTCTAAAAAATAAAGAATAGGCAAATAACTTATTTGTTACTTTGATATTTATATTGAGAAAAAAAGTGTAATGTATTTTCATGTTATTAAATACAGAAAACTGGACAACAGAATTATCCAAAACACATGCCAACAAATACAGCCAA
This sequence comes from Serripes groenlandicus, assembly GCA_031761405.1. Taxonomy (NCBI): domain Eukaryota; kingdom Metazoa; phylum Mollusca; class Bivalvia; order Cardiida; family Cardiidae; genus Serripes; species Serripes groenlandicus. The sequence goes on from JASEVX010000001.1 coordinate 218,624,243, forward strand.
AAATCTTCGGAATGCCATTGTACAAGACCAATCAGAACCGATTATACCAGTGAATCCGAGTGTAATTGTGAGTACGACCTTTATATCAAGACATACACACAGTATGGCAGTAAATACAAGTAAATTACAGATTGAAACATACATTCCTATTTCTGTGCCTGCCACGTCACATAACGGCCTACGGCGGGATTATGCAAGCAACTATCGAAATCCGCTTCCGTGCAGTTTGATAACAGGACCCTTTGCATCCAGGTAGCACACAATTAATGGACTTGTATTTATGGCGAAGTCATTATTTAACAACTGTATATAAGTCATTTTGACATGCTTAATACCTTCAGTATTTGTTCTTTTACAGACATCGGAATCTTTTAGTCGAAATTCAACCCGTGGTTGTATGTAGCACAGAGTGTGTTCTAAAATAGCACAGTTAATATGGATAATCTAATTTTGCTATTTTAGAACATTTCGAAGGCTTGGCGTGAAACGGTTGTAACTAAAGACCTATTTTGAAAACCCTATGGATTTTCATTGTTTACCAAGACAAATGGTTTAACGCTTATAAAGACTTTATGGCGAGGTGATTAACCTTGGTAAAAAATACCAATTTTAGTTACAACCTTTTAACGCCAAGCCCTCGATTTGTCCGAAACTAAGAAATAATAGCACAGATGACGTTTCCATATTACACATTTAATCTATATTATAGAGCAATTGTGCTATATTTGAAACATCTTTACTGCAACTCGAAACATCGACGTCTAGTCAATTATTTGATGCAACTGGATGTTTTAAGATCCCTTTGATACGCCAATATAAGGACATGCTGTCTTTAACATACGTTTCCTTTTTGATCTTTAACGATACAATCAAGGTGGATTCAGTAGAATCCTTAGAGCCCAGGACTTGCGACTGGGCGTCCTTGGTTGGACACATGCTTGCGTCCTTTAATGTGACGAGCTCGTTGACAAGGGACATGTTCTATTGGCTATGGATAAAAATGCGCATGTAATGATATACCTAAAATACAAATGAAATGAAATCCCATAAATCGAAGCAAATCAGTGGATTTCATTTAATTCCAAACCATGTGTTTACGTCATCGTTTACAGGCATAATTCATGTATTATCAAACTAAATAAGTTCTCTTATTTACAATAGTTCTAAATAATAAAGAATAGGCAAATAACTTATTTGTTACTTTGATATTTATATTGAGAAAAAAAGTGTAATGTATTTTCATGTTATTAAATACAGAAAACTGGACAACAGAATTATCCAAAACACATGCCAACAAATACAGCCAAAAATCTTCGGAATGCCATTGTACAAGACCAATCAAAACCGATTATACCAGTGAATCCGAGTGTAATTGTGAGTACGACCTTTATTTCAAGACATAAACACAGTATGGCAGTAAAGACAAGTAAATTACAGATTGAAACATACATTCCTATGTCTGTGCCTGTCACGTCACATAACGGCCTACGGCGGGATTATGCGAGCAACTATCGAAATCCGCTTCCGTGCAGTTTGATAACAGGACGCTGTGCACCAAAGTAGCACACCATTAATGGACTTATATTTTTGGCGAAGTCATTATTTAACAACTGTATAAAAGTCATTTTGACATGCTTAATACCTTCAGTATTTGTTCCTTTAGGGACATCGGAATCTTTTAGTCGAAATTCAACCCATGTTTGTATGTAGCACAGAGTGTGTTCTAAAATAGCACAGTTAATATGGATAGAGTAATTGTTCTATTTTAGTACTTTTCGAAGGCTTGGGGTGAAACGGTTGTAACTAAAAACCTATTTTGAAAACCCTGGTTTAGGAGCAATTTTCATTGCTTACCAAGACAAATGGTTTAACGCTTATAAAGACTTTATGGCGAGGTGATTAACCTTGGTAAAAAATACCAATTTTAGTTACAACCGTTTTACGCCAAGCCCTCGATTTGTCCGAAACTAAGAAATAATAGCACAGATGACGTTTCCAAATTACACATTTAATCTATATTATAGAGCAATTGTGCTATATTTGAAACATTTTTACTGCAACTCGAAACATCGACGTCTAGTCAATCATTTGATGCAACTGGATGTTTTAAGATCCCTTTGATACGCCAATATAAGGACATGCTGTCTTTAACATACGTTTCCTTTTTGATCTTTAACGATAAAATCAAGGTGGATTCAGTAGAATCCTTAGAGCCCAGGACGTGCAACTTGGCGTCCTCGGTTGGACACATGCTTGCGTCCTTTAATGTGACGAGCTCGTTGACAAGGGACATGTTCTATTGGCTATGGATAAAAATGCGCATGTTATGATATACCTAAAATACAAATGAAATGAAATCCCATAAATCGAAGCAAATCAGTGGATTTCATTTAATTCCAAACCATGTGCTTACATCATCGTTTACAGGCATAATTCATGTATTATCAAACTAAATAAGTTCTCTTAATTACAATAGTTCTAAATAATAAAGAATAGGCAAAATAACTTATTTGTTACTTTGATATTTATATTGAGAAAAAAAGTGTAATGTATTTTCATGTTATTAAATACAGAAAACTGGACAACAGAATTATACAAAACACATGCCAACAAATACAGCCAAAAATCTTCGGAATGCCATTGTACAAGACCATTCAAAACCGATTATACCAGTGAATCCGAGTGTAATTGTGAGTACGAACTTTATATCAAGACATAAACACAGTATGGCAGTAAATACAAGTAAATTACAGATTGAAACATACATTCCTATTTATGTGCCTGCCACGTCACATAACGGCCTACGGCGGGATTATGCGAGCAACTATCAAAATCCGCCTCCGTGCAGTTTGATAACAGGACGCTGTGCACCAAGGTAGCACACCATTAATGGACTTATATTTTTGGCGAAGTCATTATTTAACAACTGTATAAAAGTCATTTTGACATGCTTAATACCTTCAGTATTTGTTCTTTTACAGACATCGGAATCTTTTAGTCGAAATTCAACCCGTGTTTGTATGTAGCACAGAGTGTGTTCTAAAATAGCACAGTTAAAATGGATAGTGTAATTTTTGCCGTTTCACATCAGTACAACATTCTTCAGAGGCAACTGGGTGCAACGCACGTTTTCCCTACCTTTAGTATTTGTTCCTTTACAGGCACCAGAATCGTTCAGTCGCAACATTCTTCCGGGGCTGCTGGGTGCAGCCCACGTTTGAGTTTGACATGCTTAATACCTTCAGTATTTGTTCCTTTACAGACATTGGAATCTTTTAGTCGAAATTCAACCCGTGTTTGTATGTGTTAACCTTGGTAAAAAATACCAATTTTAGTTACAACTGTTTTACGCCAAGCCCTCGATTTGTCCGAAACTAAGAAATAATAGCACAGATGACGTTTCCAAATTACACATGTAATCTATATTATAGAGCAAGTGTGCATTTGAAACATTTTTACTGCAACTTTAAACATCGACGTCTAGTCAATCATTTGATGCAACTCGATGTTTTAGGGTCCCTTTGATACGCCAATAAAAGGACATGCTGTCTTTAACATACGTTTCCTTTTTGATCTTTAACGATACCATCAAGGTAGATTCAGTAGAATCCTTAGAGCACAGAACTTGCGACTAGGCGTCCTTGGTTGGACACATGCTTGCGTCCTTTAATGTGACGAGCTCGTTGACAAGGGACATGTTATAGTATAGTACTGGTTAGTTTCAATTGGCCATGGATAATAATGCGGATGTTATCATATACCTAAAATACAAATGAAATGAAATCCCATAAATCGAAGCAAATCAGTGGATTTCATTTAATTTCAAACCATGTGTTTACATCATCGTTTACAGGCATAATTCATGTATTATCAAACTAAATAAGTTCTCTTATTTATAATAGTTCTAAAAAATAAAGAATAGGCAAATAACTTATTTGTTACTTTGATATTTATATTGAGAAAAAAAGTGTAAAGTATTTTCATGTTATTAAATACAGAAAACTGGACAACAGAATTATCCAAAACACATGCCAACAAATACAGCCAATAATCATCGGAATGCCATTGTAACAGACCAATCAAAACCGATTATACCAGTGAATCCGAGTGTAATTGTGAGTACGACCTTTATATCAAGACATAAACACAGTATGGCAGGGGTGTTCTATCGTAATGCATTCTCGTAAGTAAATAATAAAGCTCCTGAATACGTATGAAGAACACATGTACTTAGAAACGTCATTGATCGCTGACTTTACTTTGACATGAAATCATATTCGTATATATGTGTGTTACTTCATCCAAAGTATAACTTTGCTATAATTGCGTCGAACATAAAAAAAGCATGCAGCTGGGACACATGTGTTCATTATTTAAATACAATAAATGTTTCTTTGTTTTCATTATCAATTTATTCTCTCTTTTGTCTTGCATTCTTGAACATCTCTAATAAGCCTCGTTCCAAAATTATTTCAATTACAGGTACCTCAGATCAAACATAAGCCAATAAAGAAACACACACGGATGACCACAAAAACGACTACTGCCGCTCCTAAAGTGATGACATATGTGAAACTAGCCATTAAAGCAGTAACTTCGGAAGGACTTGTGACCAATACGATAACAGTGACAGTTCGTTATTCGGCTCCTGCGGACCACACGACGGAATGGTTACAACTGCAGAGTAATGGTGCCACCACTAGGACAAGTATGTCCGCTATTTTATTTTGAATATAAATATCTTTTCTTTTTAAAGTAAAGAGTAAAAATGAGGTCTAACAAACGTATTTGATATCAAGATTATTTGTGTGTGTCTCACCAGAAGAAATATCAAATTGTTGATGTATATTCTGGAGCTTGCGCCATGTAGTTTCAGAATCGGGATCTATCCCTGTTCGAGTTCTATTAACTCCTTCGTGCTAAATATTGTCGGGGTAGCTTTTCATCTGACCAACACTGCATCGCCTTAACGATTAACTTACCGACATTAGGTATTAATTACCCAAGAATTACGACTTGGTATAACTGGGAATCGGTTGCAATTTGCATAAACGTTATTTAAATATTGAAAATAGTCAATATGAATGTCTTGTCATTAGAATAAATTGAATCCAGCAAGAAAGTGTATTTTGTTTTATTATTATGAGAGGATGCTTCTGGTCAAATTACACGCAGGTGGTCAGTGCTTTTACTCACGTTAGTTTGAGTCCTTGCTATTGACACAAACAGCAAGACTTTTAATCTGACTATATTCATTTTATATCAAAATGATATTTCCAATGAGATATCAACTATTTCATTCTTACGCTTTAATTTCTAAAGGGACACCTGTAACATTGCTTTCAACCTTTTCCACATTTAGACGCAACTGTAGTAGTCTGACCATATTGAGGGCTTGGTGTGAAACAGTTCTAATAAAAACCGGTATTTTTTACCAAGTTTAATCACCAGGCCATAAAGTCTTTATAAGCGTTACATAATTTTTCTTAGTTAACAATGGAAATGTAGGTGCCATTGCTCGTTCTGAGCAATGTCACCTAAATTTGCATTGTTTAAAAAGGGGTCAAAATTGCCCCTAAACCAGGGTTTTCAAAATAGGTTTTTAGTTACAACCGTTTCACGCCAAGCCCTCGATATATGAATACCTTGTTGTAAAAGAAGAAATTGAATAGTAATGAGAAACAATAGCTTTTGGCATAATGCGTTCAACTATACTCAATAAATATACTTTCGTTTATAGAGATTTTCCAACTGTGTGCCCAGATGTGCCCAGATGAATTCAAAATAGTCTGTTGTAGATCTTTTGTATGTTTTAAAGGAAGCAGAACCAGACAGTCGTTTCCATTGACTGATTGATGCTAAAACTTAGGCCTAATGAATGACCTTTTTTTTTATATTGCAGGTGGCGTTAAAGTGCACAAAGTTGGAGGTCCACATACGGAATACTCTTCCAACATGGTGTTTGTCGACGCTATCGCCACAAGGCACGCCTTGTTCCGCCTCTTTGGTAACAACAAGAGCATTAGCATCCAGTTTAACCTGACAGAGCTACACTTGAGTGGTGAGCAACTGTTACCCGATTTCGAGGATGACATAATAAACTTTGACGACACTCTCCAAGCTCAGAGAGATAGAGATCTCGTCATCGACCTTGAAGTGCGTGGATCGCCGAGTGAAAATCCCGCTTTACGTCACACCGAGATTTTCTTTACGGGCTTGAACACCACCACGAGGCCGCAGACTGTGTTTGAAATCGTACATTTCAATAGTGATGGAGTTAGTGTTGTTCTTCAGCCTCGTACACGATTTACTTCGACCATGAAGATAACGCTCAAAAGACCGTATATAGACTTTGGTGGTATTTTAACTGTACGTCTACCCCAAACTGTTGGGGGATATTTGGCTGGATATTATTACGGACATCTTATTCGCGTTTTAGAGTTTTACACACATGAAGTTATACCTTTCGGTAACTTGGGGGTGTATTACTTACCGAAAAAGACCCTTGTACGCGAACCCTCTCAGAGTATCCTTTGTGCCGCAATGGGCAATCCACCACCGGATGTAGTGATCCTTAAACTATCCCCAGATGGAACAGAAAAGAAAACGTTGACGGAAACGATTATGTTAGATACAGTGACGAATATGAAGTCACTCACCCTGTATGCTGATAAGCCAAACGCTTCCGAGGGCAAATATATTTGCAGGTAATAAGTTTTAGCCGTTTTATCGCTCTATTGTGTAATGTTATCTATTTAAAAGTAACATACAAGCCGCGACCATAAGTTATGTTCAACAATGTAGTTTCAGGTTAACCTGCGGTTGGTAGCATCTTGATCTAGATATACACTGTAAGCCAAATAGTCATATGTGACATATACCTTGGACTCACAGTTGTTTTTAATATAGGGCAGCTCAGCGAAAACTAACCGTTAGGTATTTGCGACAAGTGTTAATAAAGATCAGCCAACGCTTCCTTGAAGTTTTATCTGGATCTGCACTGCTCGCTTATTATTCAAAGAGGATTCAAGAACATTATGTAAAGCAGTATCCATTTAGATCCCTATTGTGGACGCAGAGGCAGCTCCTTTTCCATATATGTAATAAATAAATTGAGGTTGGTCTTCCTGAAACATCCCTCACTTACACCTATCACAAATATGTTTAGGTGTTCCTAGAGGTCCGCTCATCATTGTATTTGCTTATCAATTAAATCCTCAAACTAAGGTTATAAATAAGCAAGCGGGGCTCCAGCGATTTTGAAACATAGAACATTAAAACGATGTCAGTGCGTAAATGTAACAATACCCCCTTTCTTCTAATGCGGCGGCTACTATTATATTCCAGGGCATCGATTGGATCAGAAGTTGTCGATTCAACAACAGAAGTAGTCATAGTTCAACCGCCGGAGTTTGATGAGGTACATACAGGCGTGACGAGTAAAACGTCTACTACGGTCACCATTTCTTGTAAAGCGGCCGGAAAACCACGCCCTAAACTGGAGATACGTCTATACGAGGAAAATGGACCGAGTCTAGCCAAAACTGGAATATACGAGGTATGGAGGGTTGCAGCATCTCTGGTTTAACGTGGTGTATGTCTTCCGTATTGAAATGAGTTTATGGCTTGTAATGGAGCCCGTTCACTAGATAGAATATATATTAAAATAGCCGAACGTTCAATAGTTTCATGGTCTTAACAAAGCGCTCTGCGTATGCAATAGCTTCGAACAATCCATTATTTCACAATGTGACTGTTGAAATCTTCTTAGTTTAGTGTTACTGTCGATTCCTTGCGCATTCAAAGCAGACGAGTTTTGACAACACTTTCACAACAATCTTTTCTTTAATGCTCTTGATAGCACATCTTTTTCTGTCTTTTGTTGTTTGTTTAAAGAAGACTATTTATCTAAAGATATTTACCGGTTTAGCAATAAAGCAATCCATCAATTACCAAACACAATATGTATGATGCAACTGTTATCGTTATATTTTCAGACGTCACTTCTCACACCCAATAACTTCACGTCACATCTGACGTTGACAGTGCCATCGAACAGGGAATTTCACACTGTCGTCTGCGTTGCCAAACAAGATATTTCTGGTTCCAAAGAACATTATAAACATATAATTGTTTTTCCGAATAGTGACGATTACACAAACTGGTACCTTTACAACCGGCATCAGAGTATGGCAACCGGATAGTAACACAACGTCGGCATTCTGTTACAATTTATAGTTACAGATATTATTTGATTTTGCCTTTGATTGGTGTTTTAGCTTTGTACTTGTGCTATTGATGGAAAATGGCGAGTTTCGCTGAGAGTCACATTTGCTTTCTATTACATTTCTATGAAATAGGTTTATATTACAATATATACTCGGCATTTTTTGTTCGTCTTTTCAAAGAATAAGGAAGGCTATTCTACACCACCCGACGATGTCGTCTTTCTTCGCATTGATAAGGGAGAAGACTTGGGCCAAGTTGTGATTTGAAAATACATTCACAATACTGGCTTTAATAATAAACATATAGCAAATGATCAGGCGGCGGTTGGTAAATATAGATAGCGGACACCGTGCCTACAAGGTCATGGCTACTGTTTGTCTTACAAAAAGGTTGCTGTATATTATGTCTGTTCTGATGCATTTGTAACTATAGTAGTAATGTTGACTTGATGACGTGATTAATCAGAATGCATGAAGGCAAAATGTAGCTTAATGATTAAGTATCTTTAAGATCAAAGTTACTCAGAGTCAAAGCATTCAGGCCGTTAATCAAAGTCACTCAGAGTCAACGCGTTCAGGCGGTTGTAAGTTATAGTTCTATGTAAGTTATAAATAATTGCAGCTGCATAATAATGATTATGTTTCTTTAATATATAGCAAGTCGAATCGTTCAAAACTACAGCTTTTCGTGTTTTATTCCGAACGTAGCAGGGAGAATAATAGCAATCACTTCTTCGCATTCTTTCGGTCCATCCGTACATCTGTCTATCTGTCCATATATACCCCATGCTTTCATTGAATGGCATATTTGTAAGCAACACGTTTGTTCCTTCGAACAGCTTTGTATAATCTGATTACTGACACGGACATCTACGCCGTTGACCCTGAAATTCTGGGGAATTTAGACTCGTTACGATGACGTACTGAAACATTGTGTATTGTCACGATGACATTCTAAAACATGTGATACCGTTCAGATAACATCCTGGAACAACATATGATAACGTTACCATGGCATTAAGTCTTGTTACGATGACATTCTGAAACATGTGATACCGTTCAGAAAACATACTGGAACATTTGGTATTGTTACCATATCATTCTGGGTCATTAATCTTTGTTACAATGACATTCTGAAACATTTTGGTTCGTAAGAACGACATTATAGAACATTAAGTATCGTCACCATGACATCCTAGGACATTAATTATTGTTACAATGCCTTTCTGAAACATTTTGGTTCGTTACGATGACATTCTGGACCATTAAGTATCCTCACGATGACATTCTAAAACATGTGATACCGTCGTAATAACATCCTGGAACATGTGATATCGTTACCATGGCATTCTAAGTCATTAAGTCTTGTTACGATGACGTTCTGAAATATTTTGGTTCGTAACAATGACATTCTGGGACATTTGATACCGTTGGGATAACATCCTGGAACATGTGATATCTTTCTATGACGTTCTAGGACATTAATTGTTGTTACAATGACATTCTGAAACATTCTGTTTCGTTACAATGACATTCCGGAACAGTAAGTATCGTCACGATGACATTCTAAACATGTGCTACTGTTAGAATAACATCCTGGAACATTTGATAACGTTACCATAGCGTTCTAAGTCATTAAATATTGTTACGATGACTTTCTGAAATATTTTGGTTCGTAACAATGACATTCTGGAACATTAAGTATCGTCACGATGACATTCCAAAACATTTGGAATCGTGCCGATGACATTCAAAGACATAACGGGTTGTTATGATGACGTTATGGAACATTTTGTAATAATATCGTTACCCCGATGTTCTGGGAAATGTAGCATCTGCTTTGTTTTGGCTGAAAAAAATAACTGGAATAGCTGTTAGGAAATTACGATTCGAATATCGTGGATCAGTCGCCTTGAATAAAGTTAAATTTTGAATGTTAATTATCATGGTGCAATATTCACCCGTTTTCTGAAGACAATTGAAAGCTTTCGTAATTTTCGAAAAGTCATTATACCCAGGCTTGGTCTTATATCAATTAATTTGTCTTGTTCATTGTGAACTGTTAAACTCATTGTTGGAGATAAAATTGGCAAATTAAAAAGTTCTCCTTTACTACATTGTTTCCATCTCACTTTTAAATAATGATAGCCCTACAATGGATACCCGAAACGGAGCTCGAGATAAGGGGCGTTTCCTATCTTTTAAAATCAATATTTGACAAACCCTATGTTGTCGGTACTCAAACATACAGTGAGGCGATAGGTTTGAGTACAAACAACATAGGATTGTGTTGAGTAATAAGAGAAAAGACAGGGGCGTAGCTTTGCAATAATCAATGTGTAGGCCGTCTCGTGAGAAAATCAACATTGTCGACTCTGCGTGAAGTATCGAGCCGGATCAGCCTAAGCATGCCACACAGGCCTACCCGGATAGACACTTTTCGCCTCCTGTGGATTTTCTGTTTCAGGAATAACTACTCTATATATCTATCCCCCTAAGACGGAATGTGTCGGCCGGATCAGTCTGCGCGGACAGCGCAGGCTGATCTGGTCGATACATTACGCAGATGTCTATCGCCGCAGCTGCATTTTGGGGCATTTTGAGAAAAAATGTGTAGGCACGTGCCTACAGTGCCTAAAGGGAGCTACGCCCCTAAAAAAATATTGTGAAGATATCGGTTTACTACTCCTTATACTGTGCCTCACTTACTCGCCTTTTAGAACAATTTCCCACATACAAAACACCAGTAATGCGATTCTTTTGAGTACCAACAACCTAGGGTTTTGTTGAGTAATAAGATACTTTTGTGTGTGTGAAAAGACAAGGTTACTACTACTTAGAGTGTACCTCGCTTATTCACCTGTTTAACCCTTTCCCACTTAGAGGACAACAGTAACTCACAATAAATAGAAGTATAATTATTGAAACAATGTTTTCAAAAGTCGCAGCTGCAGAGGCGTCAGAAAGCCTCTGTATGTTGGAAAAGGATTCACATTGAGGCGATTTCGAAAATAGCATAGGCCTTTGTTAAAATCTATAAAAATAGATTTAGATAAAACAATAACTAACTAGACAAATTAAATATGTTTATTTAATGATCAAATATGGTTGTTAAATTTGTTATATTGTTTTAGATATGGCTGAAAATTATCTCCTTCTAGGAATTTACCCATGAGGTTGAGGGACGCCCAATAAGAATTACAACCACAGTCTGACCCTTGCTCGAACCGTAAAATCTGGCTAAATGTGTCTGAACGATTGGAGTCAATGCAACACTTGAACTCCAGCAGGTTGGGTGGTATTGGTGTCATACCTTATCTAATTCTTTTTATCATGAAGGTCAGTTTAGTAAGGAGTGATTACAAATATGTATATTTCCGTTGTCTATTTAGTAACCAATCAATGAGCGTTTTCGACTTGTTTACTCGCGTAACGAGAGTAACTGGAGTTGAAAGTCGAACATATCGAGTAAGCGAACTGCGCATGCGCTTAATCCCTAATCTACTCGACTCGAACGACCCCCACTATTTGAAGGGTAACACGAGATCCAAGATGGCGACGGCTGATGCACAGAAGGTCGCCATTTGTAAACAACACAAGACTGGGGTTAGGCGTTCGTGAATGGTTACTCGTGTCGTGTACTGCGCATGTCCAGATTTTCTACTCGAGTAACTGGATTGCATTAGCCGAAAACGCTCAATAGGATAAGGCTGTCGTGATTCACGCTCCAATCCCCCTAAAACTATACAACAAACAAAACAAATAAAAATAGCAACATTGCTTTAGTGGCAATTCATTTTGTCAGCAGTATCAATGAAATCATGATATTATTTTATTTATATCAATTGCAACTTTTGACATACTAATTTATCGATATGACAACTATGTACAATAATGTTTTATGTGAATAAGAAATAAACTATAATCCGGATACACTCAATTGGCTGATCTAAATTTCTTTGTAAACACAAACACCCAACCGCTGCCGTGTGTTCCATAGTAAACACAACATAAACAGTTTAAGTTATGCCTATCAAACGGAACGAAACCTACCTGTTTTATGAATGGAAAACAGGTAGAACATGTTTGGTTAACCGACTAAGGAACGGTATATCGACAAAACCTATATAGGTTTCGCCAAACAGGTTTGAGTTTTGTGACTATGGAACACAGGGCAGATAAACTTGTTTATAAAACAAGGTTAAACTATACTTGTACCATGGTACTATGGCACTACAACATAACCTACGTAATTCATAAAGATACGTTAAGATAGTAACACTCGAAGGGACATATATTTTTCACCATAGTTTATAAATAAAGCACTAATGCCCATTCGGAATACCTCGGTGATGAATGCTTCACCAATCTCGGATGTATCAAGTGAGCTGCTATTGGGACTATTTTCAGTCACGTGATCTCAAACATGGCTGCCGCCATAAAGTTAGCCGTCACGCCAGTAAAACTGGATCAAAACAAATGTTTGCTTTGCAGCTCAACTGTAAAAAGACTGTTTAACCTTCCACCAGATACATCCGAGGGATGATGAAGGATTACGAAATTACCCGAGGAGTTCCGAATGCACTAATGCCATTAACGAGTAACCGTAATGAGTGTTTATAAATGATGTAGGTTATGTTGTTGTACCAACTTATCGTCGTGCAGGTAAACAACTATACCATACTCGGTATGAATAAATTACATTAATCTTCAAGTTATCCAAAGCTATATCTTCAGTAATAACACAAAGACATGTTCCATTAAATGTTTGAAGTGATAGTATTGAGAAGCTCATCTCCCGATTGTGTAATGATTAAGTTGACCATTCACGCCCAATGGGCCGCCGGTATCTTAGCCGTTCCGCGATAACACCAACAGTGCGGACTTTGCGTAAAGTATCGACCCGGATCAGCCTAAGCATGCCGCGCAGGCTTGTCCGGATATACTCTTTTCTGTTTCGGGAATCATTACTCTATACCCCTGAGACGGAATGTGTCGGCCCGTATCAGTCTGCGCGGACTGCGCAGGCTGATCTGGATCGATACATTACGCAAAGGCCATAATGTTGGTTTCCTCGCGGGACGGCTCATCTTATTTTCATGTTTGAGAATACACACACAAGCGAATTTATATATAAATACTGCCAACATGTGGTAGAGAGGTAAAACAAGTAATTTGTTAATCAATAACCGACCAGACAAGCATATGAGTCCGGTGAATATTACTCAAAACAATGCCTTTATGTCCAGTTACATTTAAAATGGAAGCAATTCAGACGTTTCCTTTAGACTGAAGTTGTCTCCCATTGGACAATACAGATGCTCTTAGCTATATTGACAGATTAAGAGCCACTTTCAGAACAACATGCAACTTTTGAAATTTGAAGTAAAATTCACTGCGGGATATGGGTATGGTCAACATGTGAGTTTGTTGTGCATTTTCTGGTAGTTTTAAGAATCAACTGTTTATTGATTTGTTTAAACCGTTTTTTAAACCCTGTTTTATAGGTTTCAGGGTTATTTGGATTATTTGGAAAGAGCCATAGCACTAAAGGCTAGAATGGCCGCCTATGGAAAACGAATTGCTTCCCTCTGACCTAAATACCCAAAAGTTAATCGGATACATCAATAACATTCCATTCAAGTGAACAAACCGGAACTGTAAGATAATAACCTTTGCAGTAAGTCGTAATGGCGTAAATTGTTACGGAAATGCCTTATATGAGCCATCCCTCGAGAAAACCAACATTGTGGACTCTGCGTAAAGTATCTACCCGGATCAGCGTAGGCATGCCGCGCAGGCTAACCCGAACAAACACTTTTCGCCTCCTGTGTTTTTTTGTTTCAGAAATCATTACACTATACCTCTATCCCCCTGCGATGGCGCGTAAACTCAACCATACGTATATTTAAACGGTTTGTAGATACAATGAACATGAGAATGAGCAAGAGCATTTTATGAAAATGATATGAGAACAATCATACATACATGTTCTACCCACATTTAAAAACAAACACATCTAATACTGTCTAAGATAATACTATGATAAATTTACATTTACACCTTGATCAAATTGATCTGATCTTGAGCTTAACCATTTCCTTCATAAAGACGCTTTCTGACGCCTCTGCAGCAGACGGCTTTTTGAAAACATAGTGACAAAAGAAGAAATTGCTCAAAACGAGCAATTTCTCCTTGGCCACAATGTTTTCCACTTTTAGTCATAGGTTATCCATTCAATTACAGAGATTTTCTATTTTTTTGACAAAATGTGTTAAAAGTCGTCTGCTGCAGAACTGTCGTAAGGGAAAGGGTTAATGCAAAGAGGATTTTTTGTTATCCAATTTAAATTGTTAGTAAATTATCCTCTCATGTTTATTTTCATACGACACAAAATACATTTCGACGATATATGAAAAGGGACAATGATGTCCCCTCTTTCAAAAAAATACTCAAAGATGTATTCCCATGCCAAAAAGTTTTTTTTTGTTTTATTACTCATACATCTTCATTAACTAACTATGAACACAAACGATGGAACTGTCAACATGAACTTCCCACAAATTGAATGGCACTCATATTGAATTTTTGATTTATATACTATAAATACAACTCCAGATTTCAGCCCGACGGCCTTCTTCAGAAACTGAAATTTAATTTACCGTGTTAGCAACATATCCAAATATATCTCATTAAATTATTATTAACAGTAAATTAAATTTCAGCTCCTAACAAAGGCCAGTGCAAGCAGGGACGTAGATCTATGTCCCTGGTGTAAGCATCTGTTTATATTGATGAATTCAAGAGTTTTGATTACATCATTAGAATATTCGAAATCAAATATCGTCTCAAAAATAATTTGTTAAACGTTATAATATTTTATTTCATTGCACAAAGGTCAGGATCAACTTAAAATCGTCAAGTTATTATATTCCCCAAACACACTAAACTGTCCCGATCACATGAATAATATGGTCAATGGATTTACTATTTCTAAACAACATATATCAAAAGTATGCATCACGTGATAGTTCACGTGTGAACGAGACCTTTTACGGTAACCGTTATGGTTCCTCCATGTGTTCTTGAGCTTCAAGTATCGATTCGTCAGACACCGATAAACGACGATGCATGTTATCTAATCCCAGCCAGTCCTTGTCATTCTCGGAGGATGACCTGCAGTTTAACGCCGGTCCTTTCACGACCGGGATATATTCAATTTGAGCCGTAACTTCCCCATTTACAACAGTATTGCCATCTGTCTCCGATATTTGCATAGTAAATCTTGGTTCAGAAGCTGTGCTGCGTTGATCCGCCTCGAACACGGACGATTCAAAAGTACCTTGTCTCGAATAGTCTTCATTTGTTTCCTTATCGTCCGTAACACAATCGATAGAGTCAGTAGATACTGTGTCAATTGTTTCCCCACGCACTAGTCTTTTACCTATATGGCCATTAGCATGGTTGCTGTTTTGCTTAAGGTACGCGTTAGCCAGACCAGGGTCGCTTTCGAGGGACATCGTATGGCCGTGGCGGATCTTGCCCCTGAAGAAATCTGTGGAAGATCCAAGTAAACTTAATAACCGGCCCTTGCTGTGGCGCTTATCCTGGTGTGCGTCGTGGTTCACGATTTTATTGTCTACCAGTTCCATGGACTTCCCTCGGCGCATCTTTGGGGTACCAAGAACGGACCAAAAGCTCGCGGATTTCTGATGGAAGGCGCCGAATGCGAGACTTGCGAATGATCCCATAGCTCCTTTCCCACCCGGTCGTATGGGCTGGCTCGCTATAATGATAAAAAATGATACCATATTTATTATCACCTGTCAATCGATAAGTTTATGATTCGTATGAATTAATTAATTCTTGATTAATCTTTAACAGGACGACGAAGCGTCAGGTTATATAATGTATGTCTATGCAAAAGTTGAAATAATTGAATTTAAATCATCTTGCAAGCGTTTCGTTTATCAACAAATGATGTAAGGAAAGACATCATATATGTATGTTTCTTCAACAATGTTCATGACGTGGTTCTGTCTGTGAAAAATGCCAGCCGTTCTACACTTTATCAATTAGTGAAGCTAGCTAGGAAGTGACACTGTGTCAAGTGTCATCTCAGTTTCGTCATCACAATTTGTATTGTCAAGAGAAAAAACAAACTTCGGGACTTTGCAGTCTTTGAATTTTCATGTAAACCTGCATTCCCATGCCGTTTGATCAGTCTTTGTGCCATTTAGTTCTGTAGTTATTCGTTATAACGATAACGAAGGAAAAGCTACTGAGACATGAGTGCATTGGAAAAACAAAGAAAACATATCTGAAACCTCAATAATTTGTATTTCTTCTTAGGTCGATTTTATCTCAGGTGTGGCTCGTTGGTATGTATAACCGTACACTCATTGATTGATTGGTGGATTGGAGTTTAGCGCCATTTTCAACAAGTTTTCAGTTATATCATGATGGCCAGTCCACAAAAAACATGTATTTCCTGGCTTTCTCGCACCAGTTCTCCACACAAATATCGTTCTATTATCCTAATTCAAGTCAAAGACTATACTTTAGCTGATTAGGTCGCATGCGAACGTGGCCTACAATAACTGTTTAAAAACAGTGAAACCGCACACTTATTGTTTCTGCCAAAACTTCAATTAAACATATCATTCGAATGAGAAGAGTATTGCGAGACCACGTGTATGTAAAAGCTGTTCTTGTAGTTCACTGATCGACACAAAAAGTAGATATCATCTTTGGCTTGATCTCCAAGAATTAAGTTAAGATCTACTTTGCATAATGTAATCAGAACAACCCTTCGTATGTGTTGTTTGACACGCGTATGTGATTGATTGATTGGGGTTTAACGCCGTTTTCAACAATTGTCATATCACGGCGACCAGTTCACCTACTCATGCGTTTCCTGGTTTTTCTACACCAGTACACCACACAACATACTTTCCAAGCAACTGGCTGCTTTGTCACATAGACTGTTAAACAGCCCATTGGTGAAAGACGAGTGACGCAGGTCACAATGACTTTTGTCAAACATCGGAAAGAATGTAGGCCGAGCCGGGATTCGAACTCACAACCTCATGATTGACAGCCCGCGTCGCTACCGACTGAGCTACCAGGGCTCGGCTTGACATGCGTATGTGGCGATATTGTTTCTTGTTTGGAAACGATCAGTTTACGATCAGTTTACGATCGGGATAGGTATTAAAAAAAGGAGTTCAACATTTCCCCCACATACAGATGCATTAAGTCTCATATGTAACAGACAACTTTCGATAACATTACGACAAAAGAAGAAATGGCCCATGATGAGCAATACCAACTTTTTGTTAAAAATGATTTCAATTATCATATTCAATAATGAAACTTTCGTTTAAATAGGCTTGTCCACACTTTTGCCTATATGTATCCAAAGATCGACCGCTGCAGATGTGTTTTTGTTGGAAGGGATAAGTTTGATGATTCTTAGGAATCCGCCGTGGCCAAGTGGTTAGCGTCGGGAATGTGGAACCGGCCGTCCCGGGTTCGATCCGTAGTCGCCGTGGTCATGGTGGAGTGCCCTTTTGCAAGGCACATTTCCTAGTCAGGTACTTGTTGGTTTACACAGGGATCATGAATAACTGAACTATCGCCATGATATAACTCAAATTATATATCGAAAACGGCCTATAAAACCCCAATAAAACTAAAATCCGGACCGGTCAATTGACCACGAAGTAGAAACTTCTATCGCGAACACACAGAATGGTACGATGTGGTTGAAAGCCGGCTTCGCTTCGTTGTAACGAAGTGCGTTTACATGCATAACTATCAAGTTGTGTCTATATTGAACGCGCTCCAGATTGAAAGAAATTGAGATGAATACATCAACGAGTCAGGTCGGTATTGTTTGTATTATAGTTTGATTGGTTGGATAAACGACGTTTCCAACAATTTTCAGTCATATCATCACGGCCAGTTTACCTACCAATGCGTTTCTCTAAGCAACTGGCTGCGTTTCCGCATAGACACGGTTTGTTAACGTGTACTAGTTAAAAACCTTAACCAGGTGTGACGCCGACGCCAGGATGAGAACCATATCTCTCACATTCTGTGAATAGTCGAGCTAAGAATGGTAGGGTTAAGAAAGGGAAATGGAACACAAGATAGGAAAAAGAGACTTAGACTATGACTAAAGGTAACAGAAAAGACAAGCATAAACGAAAAGAAGAGCTAAACGTTTATTACAGGGTTAGTTTCATGCAGACAGAGTCAAGGACACATTGTCAATGATATAGGTTTTTCAGTAGAGAAGGGATACTCACAAATAACACATACAAACTACAAAACCATAGCGGTACATTGCTTTAAAATGTATTTATAAACTCACATTATAGATTTCAGAAGTGTTGACAGTTGACAAAATCTCTTTCAGTGCCGAATTTCCTAAAGCAGACTATTTTATGTTCAAAATGGGCGACCCTTTTTTATTATGTAATTTGAGTTTTGGAATATTACTTTTAAGGGCACAAACAATGCTGATTGCAGGAGAGACGGATTGTTACACACTCTCTCACCTGAATCTGTATTGCTTGCTTTAATCCTCGATATTGTCGTTTGCGTTGAAAGAGATATATCTAATTCAAAATATAAAATCGAAACTACTGCTGTTTACGTGGAATTGACACACACACAAGTTTGCTTTAAAGACAGTTCTGTTTCAATTAAAGAATAGAAGAATAGAGCTTTCTCATTAAAACCAGACCTAAACATGTGCACGCTCGTAAATACATCTGATGACTGCCCCGAACAGATTGGTTCAGATTGACCTTTGCGTCAGCCAATCAAATTGTCGCTTAAAATATCGTTCGATATAAAAACAAGTATAAAACATGTAAATAAACGAGAAATTCGAGATTTCCGATTGTATAGCACCGAGCGTTGGATGTGTCATTCGATTTAATTGGACAACAACATCGAGCTCGTGTGCATGAGTACTAGAGTTAATAGGTCAAGTCGAGATGACCTATATTACGGTGGCGTAAGATCTAATATATTTACAGCTAAGTGTTTTTGTCTGATTTTATTGAGATTAGGATCAGATCTACCGTGAACTATACGTTCTCATCGGCCTTTACTATTGAATTTTAACGCTTTCTCACATATGAGTCTCGCGAGAGAACCAACATTGCGAACTCTCTGTAATGTATCAAACCGGATCAGCTTGCGCATGCCGTACAGGCTAACCCGGAAAGACACTTTTTGCATCCTGTAGATTTTCTGTTTCAAGAATCATTAATCTATTCAACTATCCCCCTCAGACGGAATTTGTCGCCCCGGATTAGCCTGAGTGGACTGCGCAGGCTAATCTGGATCGATACATAACGCAGATGCCATGCTGTTGGTTTTCTCGCAGGACGGCTCATATATACTCTTTCTGACGTCTCAGCAGCAGACGTTTACTACAACAACCGACATTCGTGCATGCAATAGGATAAACCCAAATTTAATTTAGAACTATATGTTGCGTTTTATCGATGTTTCTCCTATTTCAACTAGCACTATCACTGAAGATGATAAATACCCCCAAAACAGCACATTGACCTACACCATAACTTAATAAGTAAAAGGGCCCTAACTCTGTAAAATAAACATGCAATTGTAAGACCATTAGGATATGCGTATCTCATCTTGGTATAGGAGCTTCATGTAAAATGTTATTGAATTCCACCAAGTGGTTTGTAAGAAATAGGCCGGACAAAATATGGCTTCCGACCGACCGACCGACACAGTGATATACCACCCCTTCTTCGAAGCGGGTATACAAACTATACGTGGTGTACAGGTATATTATATACGGTTTAAACTAGCCCTGTTTGGATGATACATGAAAATTCAACAACCCTTTCAGAAACGGTCATAATAAGGTTAGTCTGGTTAGTTACATGCAGACAATGAAAGTACAATTAATTACAGATACAAACATGTTAAACACTACCAAGTCAATATGTACATAGTAGACGATGTGACATGGCGCAGTCTGGTACCAATTCTCCCTGTTCTCTCTCTAGTCTAGAGACATATGAAGAACTGTAAAGTAATGGACTATACCATTTGCATTTGATCGAAATTGTCGAAGGTCGGATTTTGATTAAACATCGTTCATTGAGTATTGATACCAAATAGCTTGAGAGAGTCACTTTGTTGACATTGAACCTGGTCACATCGCCATTAATATCAGATTATATTAGTAGAAGATAGATTGAAATTCGAAGATCCGAGAACGTTTCTTAACCCTTTCCCTTATACGACAATTCTGCAGCAGACGACTTTGAACATATTTTGTCAACAAATAGAAAATCTCTATAATTGAATGGATAACCTATGACTAAACGTGGAAAACATTGTGTCAAAAGGAGAAATTGTTCGTTTTGAGCAATTTCTTCTTTTGTCACTATGTTTTCAAAAAGCCGTCTGCTGCAGAGGCGTCAGAAAGCGTCAATATGAGGGAAAGGGTTAAGCCATGCCCATCGTCATGCATTGTTTAAAACTACCCCGTTCTTATGCATCACGTGATTTTTTTTGAGATGCAGAAACCTCGTTTGAAGAAATCAAATGTGCCGGACATAACTTATCGATTGTTTTGATTGGTTAAAATACTGCATCTTATTTACATATCGGATCTATGAATTACTATCAGGTTACATTAAAAGAGGATACAAGGTATTTGAGTCTACGCAGGACAAACCTTTTTTCATAACAAACGAGTTCAGCAAGGATTCAGATCGACCTTGATAGCCATGCAGCCTGCCAGACTCTAAGAACAATGTCCGGCTTTATAAACTTTTATTTGTCGCCAATAGAACGATATAATCAAACTACGTGGACGTACATGCTGATCCGAATCAAAATTGAACCCATTCACAATTGTAAAGCTTCGCGGTATATAATGACTCAATTAAAATCTATAAGAATCATAACGCTATTGCAAAACCCCAATATGATAGATATGTCAATAGTCGTTTGCTTTGAAAACACTGGTGAAAAAAGATATACCGAGCAAAATATAACCCGTGTTTACAATCTCAAATATGTATGAAGGAAAGAGATCGGGAGATCGCTTAGTGCCCTTGGTAAATTAGGAACCATTTACGCAATCTGACATTTAAAAACATTGTGGCGAAAGGAGAAATCATTCATAATTAGTTTTCCTTTTACTTATGTACAACAATGTTTTCAACTATAATTAATAATTCAGCTTTAGTGTATGGAAGATTTCAATATTTCTATATAGATAATTTCATAGTAGTACGCTGCGAATTTGCTGTATGTGGATTTGGATTATTGACTACATGATCTGAATAATTGGTGGTCGACCAAGCTCCGACGGTCGGTTTTCGTCTGTCGTGGCCTTTATATAGTATACTGAATTAAACATCTATATTATATGAGCCGTTCAACGAGAAAACCAACACTTTGAACTCTGCGTAAAGTATCGATCCGGATCAGCCTGCGTAGTCCACGCAGGCTAATCCTGGCAGACACATTCCGTCTCCGGGGGATAGGGGTATAGAGTAATGATTCCCGAAACAGAAAGTCCACAGGAGACGAAAAGTGTCTGTCTGGGTTAGCTTGTGCGACATGCTTATGTTAAACCGGGTCGATACTTTACGCAGAGTCCACAATGTTGGTTTCTCGCGGTACGACTCATATATATATATATATATATATACATGTATAGATGATTTTCGAAATAACTCGGTATGCTGGTTGAACTCTCTTCGGATACAGACTGCATCTTCAAAACAACTAACCAATAAAATATAATTTCATGTTTTCCAACAATGTTCGCTACACTTCCTTAACCCTTTCCCACATATAGACGCATGTTGAAGCATCTGCAGCAGACGGATTTTGAAAAACATCGTGACAAACGGAGAAATAGCTCATAATGAGCAATTTCTTTTTTTGCCACAATGTTTTCAACGAAATTGTCAAAGTCGTCTGCCGCAGATTTATTGTATATGGGAAAGGGTTAAACTGTGACCAGTTCTGTGTAAGATGCTGGTAGAGCCATAATGCAGTTCATATGTCACGTTCTTAACCCTTTCCCTCATATAGACGCTTTCTGACGCCTCTGCAGCAGACGGCGTTTTGAAAACATAGTGACAAAAGAAGAAATTGCTCAAAACGAGAAATTTCTCCTTTTGCCACAATGTTTTCCACTTGTTGTCATAGGTTATCCATTCAATTATGGAGAATGTTTTGACAGAATACGTTTAAAGTCGTCTGCTGCAGAATTGTCGTATGAAGGAAAGGGTTAATAACAATTCATTATATTTAAACTATTCGGAATAATCAGAATCACGTTTCTTAAATGAAGATTCTTAAAACAACGCATATCGAAATACTAAAATGATATTGAAACAAATTTCGTTGTCTACGACTCCATTTACAAATGAAGAACACCTACATGGAACACAGTGAAATCCATGTTGGATATATAATACAAACAATGTTATACTTGAACTTACTATACAGCGATTCATACAGTGAATGAGTTCATACATTCATTAATTGTACCGTTTTATGAATGCTTAAAACGTATCCACAAGAAAAAGGCATTGCAAACATTCATGCTAAAAATATAAATAATTGTATACATAAACTCATAAATTGTAAGGTTTCGATGTCAGCTATTCTAAATGCTTAAAAGGTTAAAAATCACACTGTTACAAATATCGTTGTCTACGTTTGTTTATATATCGAAATAAAAGTATGCATATTACAAATGTCAATTACATTTAATCCATATGCATTGTTTCAGGGCCGAGCCCCAATAGCTCAGTCTGTAGCGACGCAGACATTCAATCCAGGGGTTGTGAGTTCGAACGCCAGCTCGGCCAACATTCTTTCCGACGTATGACAAAAGTGTTACAAGCGTCATTCGTCTTCCTCAAATGAACTTACAGTCTATGTGGAAAAGCACCCAAATAATTGGCAAGTCTGTTGTTTGGGTACTGGTTTGAGAAAGCCAGGAAACACATGAGTAGTTGAACAGGCCGCCGTGATATGACTGAAAAGTTGTTGAAAACGGCGTTAAACCCCAATCAATCAAATATGGATTCAGTACGTTGTATGAATAAGTAAACTGTATATTTTCCGCCTAAATCAGATTGATACAACACATATCCTGATTTAAATATCTGCTGCAGAGGAATTTCTACTTTTCCACTTTTTAACGTTTCGGCTGCTGATTGAATCAAACATTAACAGTTTATATATATATGTGTCACCATTTTAAGATACATTTTAACTACTGTCCTTATTTAAACAACGTGTGATGCCTTAAGCATTATACAACCACTGAAAAATGCAGAAAACACAGAAGGGAGGCTAGTCACGTTATAAACAAAACATGCATAACATATCAAATCAAAAGTTATTTCCCTTGCAACATGCATTTCAATTTTCCGGTCTTCCGAAAAACATTCGCCTGTTTCCGTTGTTACGGAAGTAGCCGGACGACATCCCACTTCCGATCGTATTTCCTATAAATTACTTCCGGGTATTTTTGTTTTGCTTTGACCCGAACGTAAATACTCCTTCTACCTGAAAATCAGCATTACCTAAACTTTGAAATATTTTCCAGTCGTCGATACCTTCGTTCAAACAC
>JASEVX010000001.1:218648334-218678334 GCA_031761405.1 Serripes groenlandicus
TTTGTTGACATTGAACCTGGTCACATCGCCATTAATATCAGATTATATTAGTAGAAGATAGATTGAAATTCGAAGATCCGAGAACGTTTCTTAACCCTTTCCCTTATACGACAATTCTGCAGCAGACGACTTTGAACATATTTTGTCAACAAATAGAAAATCTCTATAATTGAATGGATAACCTATGACTAAACGTGGAAAACATTGTGTCAAAAGGAGAAATTGTTCGTTTTGAGCAATTTCTTCTTTTGTCACTATGTTTTCAAAAAGCCGTCTGCTGCAGAGGCGTCAGAAAGCGTCAATATGAGGGAAAGGGTTAAGCCA
Organism: Serripes groenlandicus; assembly: GCA_031761405.1. Lineage (NCBI taxonomy): Eukaryota > Metazoa > Mollusca > Bivalvia > Cardiida > Cardiidae > Serripes > Serripes groenlandicus. The sequence continues at coordinate 218,648,659 of JASEVX010000001.1, forward strand.
TGCCCATCGTCATGCATTGTTTAAAACTACCCCGTTCTTATGCATCACGTGATTTTTTTTTGAGATGCAGAAACCTCGTTTGAAGAAATCAAATGTGCCGGACATAACTTATCGATTGTTTTGATTGGTTAAAATACTGCATCTTATTTACATATCGGATCTATGAATTACTATCAGGTTACATTAAAAGAGGATACAAGGTATTTGAGTCTACGCAGGACAAACCTTTTTTCATAACAAACGAGTTCAGCAAGGATTCAGATCGACCTTGATAGCCATGCAGCCTGCCAGACTCTATGAACAATGTCCGGCTTTATAAACTTTTATTTGTCGCCAATAGAACGATATAATCAAACTACGTGGACGTACATGCTGATCCGAATCAAAATTGAACCCATTCACAATTGTAAAGCTTCGCGGTATATAATGACTCAATTAAAATCTATAAGAATCATAACGCTATTGCAAAACCCCAATATGATAGATATGTCAATAGTCGTTTGCTTTGAAAACACTGGTGAAAAAAGATATACCGAGCAAAATATAACCCGTGTTTACAATCTCAAATATGTATGAAGGAAAGAGATCGGGAGATCGCTTAGTGCCCTTGGTAAATTAGGAACCATTTACGCAATCTGACATTTAAAAACATTGTGGCGAAAGGAGAAATCATTCATAATTAGTTTTCCTTTTACTTATGTACAACAATGTTTTCAACTATAATTAATAATTCAGCTTTAGTGTATGGAAGATTTCAATATTTCTATATAGATAATTTCATAGTAGTACGCTGCGAATTTGCTGTATGTGGATTTGGATTATTGACTACATGATCTGAATAATTGGTGGTCGACCAAGCTCCGACGGTCGGTTTTCGTCTGTCGTGGCCTTTATATAGTATACTGAATTAAACATCTATATTATATGAGCCGTTCAACGAGAAAACCAACACTTTGAACTCTGCGTAAAGTATCGATCCGGATCAGCCTGCGTAGTCCACGCAGGCTAATCCTGGCAGACACATTCCGTCTCCGGGGGATAGGGGTATAGAGTAATGATTCCCGAAACAGAAAGTCCACAGGAGACGAAAAGTGTCTGTCTGGGTTAGCTTGTGCGACATGCTTATGTTAAACCGGGTCGATACTTTACGCAGAGTCCACAATGTTGGTTTCTCGCGGTACGACTCATATATATATATATATATATATACATGTATAGATGATTTTCGAAATAACTCGGTATGCTGGTTGAACTCTCTTCGGATACAGACTGCATCTTCAAAACAACTAACCAATAAAATATAATTTCATGTTTTCCAACAATGTTCGCTACACTTCCTTAACCCTTTCCCACATATAGACGCATGTTGAAGCATCTGCAGCAGACGGATTTTGAAAAACATCGTGACAAACGGAGAAATAGCTCATAATGAGCAATTTCTTTTTTTGCCACAATGTTTTCAACGAAATTGTCAAAGTCGTCTGCCGCAGATTTATTGTATATGGGAAAGGGTTAAACTGTGACCAGTTCTGTGTCAGATGCTGGTAGAGCCATAATGCAGTTCATATGTCACGTTCTTAACCCTTTCCCTCATATAGACACTTTCTGACGCCTCTGCAGCAGACGGCGTTTTGAAAACATAGTGACAAAAGAAGAAATTGCTCAAAACGAGAAATTTCTCCTTTTGCCACAATGTTTTCCACTTGTTGTCATAGGTTATCCATTCAATTATGGAGAATGTTTTGACAGAATACGTTTAAAGTCGTCTGCTGCAGAATTGTCGTATGAAGGAAAGGGTTAATAACAATTCATTATATTTAAACTATTCGGAATAATCAGAATCACGTTTCTTAAATGAAGATTCTTAAAACAACGCATATCGAAATACTAAAATGATATTGAAACAAATTTCGTTGTCTACGACTCCATTTACAAATGAAGAACACCTACATGGAACACAGTGAAATCCATGTTGGATATATAATACAAACAATGTTATACTTGAACTTACTATACAGCGATTCATACAGTGAATGAGTTCATACATTCATTAATTGTACCGTTTTATGAATGCTTAAAACGTATCCACAAGAAAAAGGCATTGCAAACATTCATGCTAAAAATATAAATAATTGTATACATAAACTCATAAATTGTAAGGTTTCGATGTCAGCTATTCTAAATGCTTAAAAGGTTAAAAATCACACTGTTACAAATATCGTTGTCTACGTTTGTTTATATATCGAAATAAAAGTATGCATATTACAAATGTCAATTACATTTAATCCATATGCATTGTTTCAGGGCCGAGCCCCAATAGCTCAGTCTGTAGCGACGCAGACATTCAATCCAGGGGTTGTGAGTTCGAACGCCAGCTCGGCCAACATTCTTTCCGACGTATGACAAAAGTGTTACAAGCGTCATTCGTCTTCCTCAAATGAACTTACAGTCTATGTGGAAAAGCACCCAAATAATTGGCAAGTCTGTTGTTTGGGTACTGGTTTGAGAAAGCCAGGAAACACATGAGTAGTTGAACAGGCCGCCGTGATATGACTGAAAAGTTGTTGAAAACGGCGTTAAACCCCAATCAATCAAATATGGATTCAGTACGTTGTATGAATAAGTAAACTGTATATTTTCCGCCTAAATCAGATTGATACAACACATATCCTGATTTAAATATCTGCTGCAGAGGAATTTCTACTTTTCCACTTTTTAACGTTTCGGCTGCTGATTGAATCAAACATTAACAGTTATATATATATGTGTCACCATTTTAAGATACATTTTAACTACTGTCCTTATTTAAACAACGTGTGATGCCTTAAGCATTATACAACCACTGAAAAATGCAGAAAACACAGAAGGGAGGCTAGTCACGTTATAAACAAAACATGCATAACATATCAAATCAAAAGTTATTTCCCTTGCAACATGCATTTCAATTTTCCGGTCTTCCGAAAAACATTCGCCTGTTTCCGTTGTTACGGAAGTAGCCGGACGACATCCCACTTCCGATCGTATTTCCTATAAATTACTTCCGGGTATTTTTGTTTTGCTTTGACCCGAACGTAAATACTCCTTCTACCTGAAAATCAGCATTACCTAAACTTTGAAATATTTTCCAGTCGTCGATACCTTCGTTCAAACACAATTTCTTAAGTGCATCCACTTGTTCCTGAAAAGATAATGAGAGAACTATGCCCTTGGGATCGTTTATTGTGGTTAAAGAGTCCGCTTGGGGAGCGGCAAGCCAGGGCTCAAACCAAAGACACCTGCCTGTCATGGCGGATATCATACCAACATAAAATTAAAGATAGTACTCCTATACTAAATATATTGTATTCAGCGATATATATATATATAGAGAGAGAGGGATAGAGAGGGGGATAGAGAAAGAGAGAGAGAAGGAGAGAGAGAGAGAGAGAGAGAGAGAGAGAGAGAGAGAGAGAGAGAGAGAGAGAGAGAGAGAGAGAGAGAGAGAGATGAGAGAGAGAGAGAGAGAGAGAGAGAGAGAGAGAGAGAGAGAGAGAGAGAGAGAGAGAGAGAGAAAATGAGACATGCCGGTATATACCATTCTCAATTCTGCATATTAGATATTTGAGTAAGATATAAAATGGGTAAGATCATTAGTTACCTTATAGTTTTCTCTGTCGGCACGTATTTGTTTGTTTTCATGCTCTATCTTTTTCTTTTGTGTGAAAAGCATTTTCAGTCGAAAATGCTCATGATCCTTGACGGCCACCACTAAACCTGATTAAAAGAACACAAGTTGATTACAGATAAGAATGAATTATACGCTACGAGGGAAGGCGCAACTTTATCCCAGTATCGAATGCACAGTAAGTAAGTACAATTTTATTATAGAACAGAACAGAACATAAGTTTATTGATTTGATCTTAAATCCAGATCATCATCGTACAAACATATTAACATAACATATCATACGTGAATGTGTAAAAGAAAAAATACAAAATTACAGAACACAAAAGTAAATAATAATTTCTCGAATTATCCTCCCTAAGATCTTAAAATGGAGGTTGAACGTACATGCAGTACATTTATTCAATACATCTAACTATAACAATTGCTATTACTTAAAAATTTGAACGGTGTTTTATGACAGTTTAACAAGGTACACTTTACTAATCATTAAGTGAACTACGCAAAGCAAGTGCTTCATAAACATATTTTCCTAGGTTTTTGATAATACATTTGTTTGAAGATTGCATCAGTTCTATAAATTTATGCACACTTGGTCGTTTGTAGAAATATGGCTTAATGTGACGCTTTCTAAAATGTAAGTAAATTGGACAAATTAGAACAAGATGAAACTCATCTTCAATATCAGTTGTGTTACATAGTAAACATAATCGTCGGTGCCTATCAACTCTGTTGCTACCGTGGCGACCAACCTCAATATTCAACTGATGAGAAGAAAGCCGTAGACGTGATAATGAAATTCTGAACTTATAAGGTAGAACATCTAAATATATTTCGAAGTCAATCGAGCTTTTAAAATCCTTGTATAGGACCATAGAGTTTTGTAATGCAATTTTGTTACACCAAGATTGCTTGAAAACATCAAGAACTCTTTTTTTAAATAACAAATGGAAACTTTTCAAATTTACACTAAATGGATCATCGAACACATGTGAAAAGCCATGATTATCTAAAAGAGTTTTAATGTTTACAAGCCAGTTAGTCCTTCGACTATTTAGTTGGTCTAACATATCACTGTAAACATATTGCACTACAATACTGTCACTATGCACAATGTTACACCAATATTTGATCATACGACAATACCGATTCACATACAATGGATATCGTCCGAGTTCACTGTAAATACATTGAGTGCTAGTAGAGTTTTTAACATTTAAAACACGTTTACAAAACTTTAAATGAACTTTTTCGATATTATTAAAAGCACCATTACCCCAAACTTCACATGCATAGTTAAGGATAGAACCTACAAAAGAATCAAATAATTGACATTGGATTAAAGGTTTTATATTATACTTTCTTATGTTAATCATTAATACATTTAGTGCCTTTAGTCCTTTTCCAACAATTGTATCTTGGTTTAAACGGAAAGAACCGGTGTAGTTAAAAACAGTACCAAGATAATTAAATTGATCAACAACTTCAAGGTTTAAGCCTCCATAATGCCACTCTTCATCCGGTCTAGTATTGCCTCTACGACGGAAGACCATAGCCTTTGTTTTGTCAGTGTTAACGACAAGACCCCAACGGTCACAGTACAATTTCAACAAATCAAGTCGAGTTTGTAAATCAGCTGGTGAATTGCCAAACAGGACCATATCGTCGGCAAATAACATGATAACTATCAAAATTTCGTCAATGGTTAGTCCGCATGAGGGGTCATTCTGTAAAAATAGTTCAAGATCTTCTAAGAACAAAGAGAATAAAACAGGGGAGAGCACCTCTCCTTGCTTATAGTGACATGTGCATACACTATGTTACAAACAAGTAATAATGTACAGAATACAAGCACCCGGCCCAGTGGACCTATAAGTCACCTAAATTGAATAAATAATAAATATACGTGAAATATCTGAAGTAATGATTCGTTGTTAAATGGCAAGTTATATACCCTGATAATTGCAATAACTCTAACAAATATAATTTACAAATGCTAATCCATTCTCATAATAGTATGTTATAAACAGTTCATTCATCGGTATGGTATAATGGTAATACAATGATATAATAGTGAAATGATCAAACTCTATCTCATAAATGGCAATAATAGCATAATGGAGAAATTAACGGTATACCCTTTACTCTGAATGCATAACGGATCGTCTACGGATATAATCTATAACAATAAATTTTGCAGATGTCCTTATTAAATGACACATTTTGAGTTCTGTATTTAAAAGAATGAAATCGTGTTGTCGTAAAATATCACCAAACACATAAGTCCTGATATCGTTGTATAGATCACAAGTCAGTAAAAAATGTTTCTCATCCTCTATGGCTACTAAATCACAAAATCTAGAAGTTCGTCTCTATACCGGCTCCCCAACATATCGCCCTGTCTCTATTCGTAACGGTAATATTCCAGTCCTAAATTGACACAATAACGAGCGTTCGTATTTTGATAAATTCAGTATCATATAGTCTTCGTACTTAAAATCCGTTTTCAATGTTCTGTATGTTCTTAGTTTGGACATGTTTGATACGTCATTCGACCACTTATCTTTATAATGTTGTGTTATTAAGCCTTTTACTGTTGTTAAATCGACTAAATATTTTGTTTCGAATTGGTCATTTATACCCAAAGTTGTGAAGATTTGCTTAATATCACTAGACCAATTGTTAGCACATGAATGGTAGACAAAATTAAAAACTTGTTTTAGTAAGTCTGCCATTATCCATTTTCAATAGCCTATTCCAATATCGAAGAATACAGATCCATCTACGGTACAGTGTAGGTTCCCAGCCAGAGTCTCCATGCAGCGGTGGAAGTGGTGTAAATCTATGTACGACCATAAAGTATCGTACATGTAGATATACATTTTATGAAATAGTTGTCAACGCAATCTCGGTAGTGCCAAGTTCTTCCGTCTTGGGGGCGAGTTTATTTATTGTTTTTTTTTACGCCATTTTAAGATTATTTTAGTTATATCACGGCAACAGTTCACTTATTCATTATCCCTGGGTAATGAAAAAACCAGTACTAGGCTAGAAACTATGCCCTGTTCACCATGACCGACATGTCGCGACTGGGGATCGAAACCGTGACGCCTGGTTTTAAATCCTCAACGCTAACCACTCGCCTGCGGCGGATTCCTGCCTTGGGAGCGAGAGACTAGTGATCATTTCCAAGTTTGATCAAATTTAAAGCGTTGAAAATGGTATTCGTTTAGCGTATATCAATCTCGCTCAGTGTGTGTTTCATGGAAACTGAACCAGTCCTCGTGCCGTTTGTGTGGAAAAGATCCCAAAAGCAGAACCAGCTCTTCACTGGATTCGAACACGAGATCTTTGGTACGAGAGGCCGACGTTCTATTACTGCACCACTGTCTTGCAAACTGATCTCGTAGCACTCTTTTATACTATATGGTTGTTTGTCCTAGTAGCTATGCTCTTAAACCTTTCCCACATACAGACGCTTTCTGACGTCTCTGCAGCAGACAACTTTTGAAAACATTTTGGCAAAAGGAGAAAGTTCTCATAATGAGCACTTTCTCCTTTTGCCACAATGTTTTCATCTTTATCCAATAATAATTGTTCTTTCATTGATAAATAGTTTGAATATTTCTGACTAAATGTGTTCTTCAAAGCTGTCTGCTACAGATGCATTGTATGAGGGAAATGGGTTAAACTAAAAAAAAAAAAAAAAAATCAATATTTTTGACTAAATGTGTTCAAGATTTCTGCTACAGATGTATTGTATGAGGGAAAAAGTTAAACTCACTGTTTGTAACTCGTATTACCCTCCAGGGCAACATAAAGGCCAATATAAACACGAAATCGTGTAAGGAGTACATTGCCAGTCCCTTCACAAAGATCATATCTACTGTAAATGAGGTCAATATGACAAATGTATCGAATACCTGAAAATAAATTGGAATAGTCAAACAAAATATTGTTCCTAAGATAATTGCGTTTACCCCCTTTCCCACATGTATACGCTTTCTGACGCCTTTGCAGCAGACGATGTTTGAAAACATTGTGGCAGAAGAGGAAATTTATCATAATGAGAAAGTTCTCCTTTTGTCACCGTGTTTTCAATTTTTAACAGTAATTTAACTGACATTTTTAAAGGTTATTCATGTTTTTTCAAAGATGCTTTCAAATTCGTCTGCTGCAGACTTAAATGATACTTTCTTTCAGCGCCGAATTGTTTAAAGTAGTCTCGTCCATGTTCAAAACTGGGCGTCTTCATTTCTCATTTAATACGAGATTTGGATTATTTGATAACTAAAATGCAAACAATTCTGATTTCATGTGTGACAGCACGTTACGTGCTAATTCACAAGAATCTGTATTGTTTTTGCAAAACATATCAATATTGCCATTGGCGCTAAAAGAGAACGTGTTGTGTTATTGCTAGAACAAATGCATTGAGCTCCTGTAAAACCCACGTTAGCGTTTATTTGACAAGCGTAAATTAAGACATATGTCGGCGCATCGATGCAATCTGATTCAGATTGACAGAGGCTTTTCTAAACGATTCTGAGACTAATTAGCAGACAGTGTATATCAGACTGTGCTGTGCTATATTATCTTACATTAAGCAGGTGGACAAAATTATCTGATCTTACACTGAGCAGGTTGACAATACTATCTGATCTTACACTGAGCAGTTGAACAATATTTTCTGATCTAACACTGAGCAGGTGAACAATATTATCTGATCTTACACTGAGCAGGTGGACAAAATTATCTGATCATACACTGAGCAGGTGAACAAAATTATCTGATCTTACACTGAGCAGGTGGACAATATTATCTGATCTTACACTGAGCAGGTGGACAATATTATCTGATCTTACACTGAGCAGGTGGACACAATTATCTGATCTTACACTGAGCAGGTGGCCAAAATAATCTGATCTTACACTGAGCAGGTGGACACAATTATCTGATCTTACACTGAGCAGGTGGACAAAATTATCTGATCATACACTGAGTAGGTAAACAATATTATCTGATCTTACACTGAGCAGGTGGCCAAAATAATCTGATCTTACACTGAGCAGGTGGGCAAATATATACCGGGTCAATCTGGATCAAGACTAGTCGTATATGCCCTAAGGTCGGATACTTTTGTCCAACTGCTCAGTGTAAAATCAGATACTTTTGTTCACCTGCTCAGTCTGATCAGAATCTTCACAACCTGATAGAATGTTCTTACAACCTTATGTAATTAGTGTATGAAGAGTATATATCTAGATGTATATTGTTCACACATGAGAACTTGCACCTTTTCCCATGTGTCATATTGGAGGTTTGTAAAATGCTTGTGAATATTTCATGAGGGCTGCTATGAGTGCTTTTTACTCAACTCTTTCAGCGCCGAATTGTTTAAAGTAGACTCTTCCATGTTCAAAATCGGGCGTCTCCATTTCTCATGTAATAAAAGTTTGGACTATTTTGATAACTAAAAGGCAAACAATGTTGATTTCAGGTGAGACAGCTCGTTACGAGCTGACTCACCTGAATCAGTATTGTTTGCAAAATCCTCAATATTGCCTGTGGCGCTGAAAGAGTTAATAGTCCTTTTTAGAATATAAAGGATACTGGCATACAGACACCGAGCACTTATGGTGCGTTTATAAATTGCGCATGTATGAAGCAACTAAAAGTAAGTAAGAAATTGAATTGAAAACATCACAAGTTGCATTATTTATGTATGTAATGGCTTACATCGCTCTTACATCATTCTGTCAATGTATACTTTATGATATTGTTTTTTTTTTTGATCAAATTTGAAATATCCTAAAATGGACTCTTCCCTGCTCAAAATCGGGCGCATCCACTTTTTACGTAAGAAGAGTTTTGGAACATTTTGATAACTAAAAGGCAAACAATGCTGATTTTAGGTGAGACAGCTCGTTACGAGCTGACTCAACTGAATCTGTATTGTGTTATTGTTTGCCAATAAAAGCCCCAACATCGCCATTGGCGAAGACAGAGTTAACTATTTCCCTTCTCGCGGAGATCTCACTTCGGCTTAGGCTTCTTAAGTAACGTTCAACAATTAACATATGAGCAGTTCCAGTACAAAAACAACAATATGGACTCTGCGTAATATATCGATCCAGATCAGTTTGCGCAGTCCGCGCAGGCTAATCCGGGCTGACACATCCCGTCTCAGGGGAATAGAGGTATAGAGTAATGATCCGCAGGAGGCGAAAAGTGTCTGTCCGGGTTAGCCTGCGCGGCATGCTATGATCCTTAGGCTGATCCGGGTCGTTACTTTACGCAGAGTCCCCAATGTTGGTTTTCTCGCGGTACGGCTCGTATGATCATAACGAGGGTGTGATTTCGCCTAACGTTACCCACAATGCATTTGAAGTGCTTTAACCCTTTCCCTTATACGACAATTCTGCAGCAGACGACTTTGAACATATTTTGTCAAAAAATAGAAAATCTCTATAATTGAATGGATAACCTATGACTAAAAGTGGAAAACATTGTGGCAAAAGGAGAAATTACTCGTTTTAAGCAAATTCTTCTTTTGTCACTATGTTTTCAAAAAGCCGTCTGCTGCAGAGGCGTCAGAAAGCGTCTATATGAGGGAAAGGGTTAAATGAAAACTCGAACGCTTGTGGTTTATGTATGTCGATGAAAAATGATAGATTATAAACTTTATACATCACCTCCAATTTGCGATCTAGAAGATGGCGACCGAAACATATTATTTTCAAAACTATCTGCAATGAGAAAAAAGAAAAAGAAACCATCGATAAATCAAACTTTTCGAAATTTAAAAGAATTAATCGATCGATAAGTTTTTGCAACTAGAAAAAAGTAAAACCAAATATTCGAAGAATTAGATAATATAGAATATCCAGAAATACCTTCCAACCTGTGTCTAAAGACCACCCATGGGAAGAGAACAATATGGTCCTTGTTTACAGGTGGTCTTTAATAACAGGATCATTTATGCAGACAATCAGTAATTGGGAAATAAAAAGACAGGGACTTGCTATACAAAGGTGGTTTTTAAGTACAAGTTTGACTAAACACGACAAAGAAAATCATCTAAAGTAACTGAAGTTAGAAACCCAACAAATAAATCCATCGATAAATCAAGACTTTCAAGAATAGGAGAAAAACGAAAAATCCGTGGATAAATCAAAACTATCTGAAATGAGAAAAAACACAAATATCCATATATAAATCAAAACTACATGGAATATCCATTGATAAATCAACTAGTTCCGTGATTTATTCGTGTACGTCTTATATATCTTCTTTCTTCACTCGTTCAGCTCCGGAGGTTCATTCGGTAGCGAAGCTGGGTGTCAATCAAGGGATTGTTAGTGCGAACCCCATCCAGGTCTACATTATTTCTGACATTTGACAAATGTCAATGCGACAAGCGTCATTCGTCTTCCATCAATGGACATATCGAGGGCTTGGCGTGAAACGGTTGTAACTAAAATTGGTATTTTTTGTACCAAGGTTAATTACCTCGCCATAAAGTCTTTATAAGCGTTAAATCATTTTTCTTGGTAAACAATGGAAATTTAGGTGCCATTGCTCGTTCTGAGCAATGGCATCTACATTTGCATTGTTTACAAAGGGATCAAAATTGCCCCAAATTCAGGGTTTTTAAAATAGGTTTTTAGTTACAACCGTTTCACGCCAAGCCTTCGATACTGTCTATGCGGACACGAAGTCAATTGATTGGAAATTACTAATGTGAGTACCTCAGCAAACACATGGGGAGGTGAACTGGCCGCCGTGATTTGACTGATACAATGTTGAAAACGGCATTAAACCCCAATCAATCATTCAATCAATCAATCAATCAATCAATTAATCAATCAATCAATTTGTCTTCACTGACAAGCTCTGTCCTGCTACACATGTGAAACTCTCCTGTGTTCAGTATGCTGTTACGATAGATAACTATTGCCAATATCAGGGGTAATTTGATATATGGTTTGGCTGCTAATAGCTAACGTTATATTTCATTGAACGTTTTACTGATAATTTATAAGTTCCTGCGTATTCACGTACATCATTTGTAACATGATAAAGATTGAAAGATACTTGTGTAGTGAATTGTCTTGGTATATCCGTTCTCCAGTGCAAAAGATAACTTTTACTAACTGAAACAAATATTGATTTCTTGAATATTCAAGCAATTCCTATTGCTAAGCTAATCGAGCGTATTGAGTATGAGAATTGAATAATTGAAATAAACATATTTTCATACATTGTAGGACGTGAAATGATAAATATCGATGAACTGCATCTCAAACAATTAACCCTTTTCCACATACCCACGCTTTCTGGTGCCACTGCAACATGCGACTATTGCAATTTCTCCTACTTCCATAATGTTTTGAACTCAATTCAATAATCAGTCTTCCATTTATAGACAGTCTTCTTATTTTTATCAAGATGTTTTCAAAGTCGTCTGCTGCAGATTTGTTGTACAAGGGAAAGGGTTACATACCATTGTATTTCTTGGAAATTCCCAATTGCTTTTCGTATTCGATAGTCCTTCATATTAGTTTAGTCATTACAAAGCAAAAATGATTGAGTTTGTGGCGAGAGAAATTGATGTTGTACATAAATTAGATTAACGTCATGGACTTGTTCCAGAAGACGTGTTATATCAAATAAAAGGTTAATCGTGACTCTTCGCCCATTCTTGTAAACTGCGTTAGACTTCCAACAAGGTTTATATATACAACCAAATCGGAAGCAGATGATGTTCCGGTATGTGGCGTAATACCACAACTGAATTGGTTCTAGATCGTAGTACCCTAAAATAGTCTCCGGTATGTGTCCCCAAGATATGTCATGTGTATACGTTTAAGTATTTTTTATATACTGATCTTTTACCATATATAATAGTAATGGCATTAATAAATGCCCATTTTCATTCTAACTCATTCTTGGTTGTTTTTACATGATATAATAGTCCACCTGCGCTCGGTCCTTTGAAGTGGAATTTTCCCTGAACAATACATAAAATAAGAGTTGCTGCAAGATGCAGCAATTCGATGTTAGCGCGGTAATCAGCATTTTATGGCTTAAGAAATACTGTTTGATTCGAAAAACACGAAACCCGCTTTTAAATATATGATATAAATATATGATAACAATAGCTGTTCAGTTAAATACGTAAAACGAAAACAAAAATACATTTTCCCAACGTGTTGACCTCGATCTCCCAAAATTATGTATACATTTGTCTGCAATATATTCTTAAAATCGCAAAAAATAGCACAATTACTTCGCATATATGGAAATGTTCACATTTTCCTGTTATTAAAACCCCGGTGGTTCCCAGTGATGGTACATGGACTCGGATCTGATATACTGCTTGTGATTTGTGTGACTTCGGGTCGAAGTCAAGAGAAAAGAGGGAGAAATGTAACGGGAACGGGGTATATAGGTATAAATATCTCTTCTACAGCCTTGCTGTGGAAGCCGGCTTTTATAGCGACGTTGGTAGAGTGGTTGACCTTTTCGTAAAGTTAAGCAACGTTCATCCCGGTTAGGGCCTGGATGGGTGACCCGCGATGGCTTAACGCCGCTACACGTTACACTATGGTTTTAATTTACATTTTAATTATAAAAAAACTACTCGCATATAAATAGACTAATCTTAATCTTCTATTGCAAACTCGAACGAGAACCAGTCTAGTGACGAACTGCTACGGAAATATCCGACAGCTGACGGTAAAATACGGCGCATATGCAACAATTTGTCTTCTACCGATCAGTCAAAAATCGATAATCGGCTATATAGAAATAAGAAGGGCAGTGTAACAAATGTGGGCATAACTTTCCTAATGTTTATTATATTTTAAGTTCGCATTCATATTTGGGAAGAACAAAATCTCTCGATTTCAAATATGTAATTTGTTTTAATTAGAAATAAAATTTAGGTGGGGGAATTTATATAAACATTAGGTGACCCTATATTCCTATTGAATTACATATGATTTTTGATAATTACACAGAAATTGCCATCAAATTTCCTTGGTTAATTAGTTATAACTTGTTTTCCATTAAACTTTTTATAAGTTCGCATTCACATTCGTAAAGTATATTCATTTATTTAAAGAAGGATATCATTTTTTATGAAATTAAGAAAAATTTAGGCGGGGGAATTAATGCTTTTGTCAAACAACATGTAAGTATTTTTTGTGTTCGATGGAGTCCGTCAAACAGTAGCGGAAACTTACGAAGTTAATCGGATTTCACCGCTACTGGTTTTATGACTTCGATGTTTTATTGCAGGGCAATAAAATCTTACTCCTTCAGGGCAGGTTTTAAATATCTGGATAATTAATAATTGAATTAAGAGTTAAATTTAAATCAAATATTCTTTATCCTCGCGCAATAACAATAGGAATATTATTAAATAATAGCCCGCCGTTGACATAAATATTATCTGTAAATTAAGGCCAATTATGTATTTGTCATATTTAAATGGGTTAAAAGAATAGGAATAATAATTCATTTTGAGTATAAGCGAAAAAAAAGTATACATGATACGTTGTCAATCTCACTAGGATTGATTATCCGATGTTGGTTATGGAAATAATACTGACCAAAAACTGTTAAATACATACATTTGATGCGTAATAAAAAAAAATCTAAAAAAAATCATGTAATCTACACAAATGTTATTAACTTTACTAAAATCATCTTAGATTAATACACTTTATTGTTCAAAAAGTGTTAATGTATGTTGACAATATTTCTGTGCAAACGGAAATGCGATATACACTATTCCTGATATTATAAAAAACTGTTTTCATAATATACAAATAAAAACATTTTAATTGCTACCTTTTTGCAATAAAAATATGCCAGCTTCTTGCAATTTTTATATAAAATGTGAAAAGAATTAAGGAAACACAATTTGTGTTATTAAGATAACCCTTTTGTTTTTTAATACTGTTTATGACAACTCTCAATGGATACCGTTTTTGTAATTTTGATGCTGTTTTTCAAAACATCATCTCAATTTTAATGTATTATTATAAGTGTCAAATGTGTGTATTCAGGTTAATCTGTAATGTTCTAATAGACACTGCCTCGGGCGTTTTATAAGTTAATTGGGTCATACAAACCAGGATTGACATTTTCTGCCATTTGTTATTATCAGCGTGACTTAATATAGATGTACTTGTGTTAAATTAAAAGTTACGACATAATATTTATTATTATTGTTATCAGCTTTATGAAAATAATTAATATCATTTCTAAATAATGGATTTTCTGTATTGTTTATTTTGATACAGGTTGGATTGATTTTATTTTCAAAGCAAATCCAAATATAATTTGAACTTATGAAGTATGGGTTCTGATCTTCGTATACAAAATAGCTAAAAATTGCATATTAAGCTGAGAAGTTAAAAATCTTACATTATCATTTTTGATCTTTTTTTTTTATATATATATATAGCGACTTTCAGTTTTATATTGGTGGTTGAAGTCAGCCCTAAGTGAATCTCTTTGTTTTTTAATGACCAGTAAATAATAAGTAAAACTGCTCGGATTATACTTTTTAATTAAACACTTTATTATAAATTCATGCTTGGCTTTTTTTTAAATTAAAATGAATGGTTATTTTTTTATGAAAAATCAATTTTAAACTTGATTTTATATTAAAACGTAAAACACAAATTTTTCTATGCTTTTTTAAATATAGCATATCTCTATAATAAAACCGTTAACCTACCAAGATTAAAACTGCTAAATCCGTTTGAATTACCCTGATGATTTATGATTTATGACCCCTACGAATTGCGTCGGTGATCTTCGTAAACTGCCGAAAGATAAGAAACTCCGGCGATGGATTAGGTGAAATATCGATAAAAGTTATTGAGTGAAACCGGAGAAGACAGATTGTTGGATATGGAATGCGCGATCGAGACGATTTACACGGCGCATGCGCAAACCCATTGCCCATTGCACCAGTGGTAGTTCTAAACACAACCAATATATGCACTGATGCCGCAGTAGCACTTCTCCTGCACTGTTTTATTGAGATGAGAAGTCGGAGATGTATAGTTTTTTTTATCTTTCAGTAGTAGCATCCCTGTTTCATAAATGTGTATTTGTATATATTGCCGGACTGTTTTGTGCTGGGGGATGCATACATATCAAATTACGCCCAATACATCCGCGGTCATGCTACAGCCAAATAGTCCATAAAAAAAATGTTTGCGTAGAATGCGTTGAATACTGGACACGATTGAATTCATCCCTTTCAGTATTTTGACCTTGTGAAAGTAGAGAATGCTAAACACCGGTTTTGTCCGGGCCCGATTTGGTCCAAAATGACGGCAAGCATTTTTGCCTGGTGAAGTCTTTCTTGCATATTGCATGATTCCCAATTTAGTTGGATTGTTTAATAGCTTAGAGGTAACTCTTTCCAATTATATATGGTGTTCTACATAAGAAACGCTTAGAAAGAGTGACAATTGAGAACTGAAACCGGTAAATTTACATGGAAACAAAGAAGGAATTTATTTGGTGTATTGTAACCTAAAAGATAGGGGTTGATGAAGTTCAGCAAAGGCTTCCAATCAATCATTTTCATCGTTGATGTGTAATACTGCGAACAGCGAAAACCAAATATGCGCATTTTGTTTGACTTATTGTTGAGGATATTGAATGATAGATTGTAAAGAAGAGACAAAAAAAAAAAAAAGACCAACGCTTGTGTAGAAATTCATCTTCAAATCCGTGCGTAACGAATGCAAAATGGCAGCAAATACTTTTTCTGAATAATAACTTGACCGAATTTGCAATTATCTACATTGTTAATCTAATCAAATGTAAAATATTTGTTGAATTTTATATATTGCGCTTTTACTGAGTAAAAAGAAAGACTGAATATATGTTTTTTCACTGTTTTCTACTTTTTTCAAGTTTCTCGATTATTTTCAAGACTTTTTGTATCCCATTTCCCACTGCGTTTATTACTGTAAGAAATATTACTTCCTTATAAATTGGTTTTAATTGAATTGGCTGTCATAATTGCCTTTTTGACCAGGCATGCTGTGTTGACATAAGTTCTGTGATTGTGGTACACAATGCCGACATATAGTTCCATAAAATACGTGGATACTCTAGTTTTCACTCGATCATCGAAACATTATCAAATTTAAACAGTACATAGACTGCTTGCCCCTGTGGCTTGGGAACACTCAATACGAATGGCAACCACAGTCTGACCATATCTAGAACCGTAAGATTTAATTGAATTGGCTGTCATAATTGCCTTTTTAACCATGCATGTTGTGCTTACATAAGTTCTGTGATTGTGGTACACAATGCCGACATATATTTCCATAAAATACGTGGATACTCTAGTTTTCACACGATCATCGATACATTATCAAAATTGAACAGTACATAGACTGCTTGCCCCTGTACTTCCCGAACAGGCGCATCAATCATATATCGAACCATGTCCTGCACACGTGTGCACCAAGGATGGATCCATTCGGCTATTTGAATGGTGTTTAAAAAACGCAACTTTCAATAACTTTACTGTTATATCATATATTGTTAATGAACTAGTATCAGTACACCCATTACACTTAGTCGCTTATCATGAAACCATTGGATCGGTCGCGATGCTATCCCCACATTAATATGCGCAATTAATGGGCCAGTACTACCGTTTCAAGTATTCGGCATGAGCCTACTGACTCGGATGGAAGACACGTTTATCACTTTCAAGTTTTCGGTATGGATCGACGGCTAATGATGGAAGGTGCCTCTTTTTATTCTTAGTCTTGGTATTACAAATGTTTGTTTGAATCTGCAAGTTTCTGCTTTCAAAACGGACACTCTTATCGCTTTACCATCGAAACAACAGGACACAGCTGAAATTGCCGAGTATTACTTTGCTCTCTTTTTAAGCAATGTTAGTTGGAAATATACCTGTATATCTCCACACCTTTTACAATGTGCATGGAAATGCAAATAAGTCTGAAATCATCCCATTCTCATTGAGATGAGACCAAAGTACTATTATGTACGTACATGTTTATATTGGATCTGACGACACCGTATAAAAGGTTGTATATGTATTTGAATATATGTACAGTCTTCCTGGTTTCTATACAATCGGAACACTCTGCAAACAGCACTTCTCTATCACGTGTATGTATATGTGCTATCCCACCTGTTGGCAACTAGCAGTTTTGTATGCGACAATTTGATTGGCTGACGCAAAGGACAATCTGAGACGAACTATTAGCCTACATGCAGTCACCATATCTGTACGAGCGAATGTTACTGTAGCTAAGTTTAGGTCTTGGTTTAATGACATTGAATTCATCCGTTTTTGTGGTATCTTTAATGTCGTCTATGTAAAACATCGAAGGAGAAACGTATAACATTCGGAAAATTGAAAGTGTCAACTCGGTTTAATTATGAAAATATTAAACGAGAAAGAAAAGATATTTCTAGTTTATTTGTCAGTGTAAACACAGTCGTCAGCAACGTTTGAACTTTTATGTAGCACTGAAAAGATTAAATATGGCCGGAAAAAAATCCTTGTGGTCTCAAATATATCGCGAATTGCTGCCCTGAAAAATCAAAGTACTGAAAGTACTAAATGCGGGGGATGTTGGCTCTAGAGTGCTAACAAGATTTTCCTTCAATTTGACCTAGTGACCTACTTTTTGACCCAACATGACCCATGTTAGAACTTGACCTAGATATCATCAAGAAAAACATTCTGATAAAGTTTCAACATGCTCAAGCTTAAAATGCAGTATCCAGAGTGTTAACAAGATTTTCCTTCAATTTGACCTAGTGACCTAGTTTTTAACCCGACATGACCCATATTAAAACTTGACCTAGATATCATTTAGACCAAATTTCAAGCTGCTGAAGCAAAAATTGCGACTTCTAGAGTCTTAACAAGCTTTTCCTTCAATTTGACCTAGTGACCTACTTTTTGACCCATGATGACCCATGTTTAAACTTGACCTACATATCATCAAGACAAACATTCTGATAAAGTTTCAACATGCTCAAAATGAAAATAAGGCTTCCAAAGTATTAACAAGATTTCCATTCAATTTGGCCTAGTGACCTACTTTTTGACCATATTTGAAATTCACATAGAAATCATTAATACAAACATTCTGACAAAATTTCAAACTGCTGAAACAAAAATTGCAGCCTCTAGAGTGTTAACAAGCTTTTCCTTCAATGTTACCAAGTGACCTACTTTTTGACCCGACATGACTCATGTTCGAACTTGACTTACATCATCAAGACAAACATTCTGATAAAGTTTCAACATGCTCAAGTTGAATATGTGGCCTCTACAGTGTTAACAAGATTTTCCTTCAATTTGACCTAGTGACCAGATTTTTGACCTCAAATGGCCCAGTTTCGAACTTGTCCAAGGTTTGATGATGATGATTTATGACGTTGTTTACCCTCGCGCTCGGCAATAATGCAAGGTTTGATGGAGATGAATGTTCTGATAAACTTTCATGACGATCCGATGCCAAATGTAGCCTGTAGAGTGTTAACAAGGGAAAATGTTGACGATGCACGACAGCCGTATTTCCGTATTTTTCATTGCAGGGATTTTCTCAAAAGATTTTTGAGCTTCCCGCTTTTAAGCTACTCGTTTTCAATATATTTAAAAGAAACATTTAAGATCCTTATTTCTAACTTAAATTTCTAAATTATGTATACAACTTCATGGATTAAAACTTTACATTGTGTACGTTTACTTTGTATAATGTGCATACTGTTTAGCTAATCACATTTTTTTTTACAAATTTACACTTCCTGAAAGCTGGACATGACAATATACGGAGGTATTCAGCATAGCTGAATCCCCCGCATGAAAACCGCAGACAATTTTAATACTGGATTTTGGGTTTGAATACAAAGGTTATACACACGTTTAATTTTTAAAGAGTTTTTGAACCCTGGTCGAGTCCTACCATATACTTAAATAGCGGTAGGAATGGATTTCCTTCTTGTCAATAGAGTTTCGGTTGAAGCAGTATGACTGATCCGCTGATATTGGTATGAAAGTACCGCTTCGGGATACGTTGCCTTGCACAAAGTTCAGGATCAGGTTAATATTGTTTGTTAAGTAAGACGTTTGAAACCTCCTAGCAGAAGGAGTGGTTTGACGGCATATCATTGAAACTATTACTGGACGAAATAAACCTGTTTCTTATCTTTGTGAAATTGTTTAATATCGAACGTCGAACATGTATTGAGCTTTAAGCCTAGGGCACAATGGATCGTTCAAAATGTCGTCGTGGTACCCACACACAGACACACACGCACATGCACAAACGAAATAAACAAACAACTCAGCAATTGAACATGGCTTTTCATGTTCGTAATACAGAATACAGACGTTTGCTGACCCCTCTTCAGCAGACGACATTAGAAAACAATGACGAAAGGAGAATACTTTTTGCTACAATGTTTTCGACTTTATATAGTAATTATACCTTTCTTTTTAAGAGATATCCTACAATTTCAACTATTGTTGTTTAAGTCGTCTGCTGCAGATTTGTTGTATGTGGGAAATGGTTAATCGTAGAAAATATACAGAACTTACCCAAAGCACAAGGAGAACGCTAATGGACAGACTGGTTTTATGAAAGACAAATCCCACAATTCCAAGCACAGACTCATCACTTCTAGACTTCCTGTCTCCGCTTGAATGCATTCCACCACTTCCGGTACCGAACACAGATGACGTCATATTTGTAAGGTCTGATATATCACCACCTGGCACAAGCGTATTCTTATTACTATCGAATAAATCCGAGGAATTCAATTGTATGGGAAAAGAGGTTATATTTCGGCTGCCAACTAATGCCGAAATTTTGGACGCGGATAAATTAAATTGTCGACTGTCTGGCCAGATCATTTTAGACGACAAAAGCTTGTCGTATGCCAGTTCAATTTGGGTGGGTTTATACATTGAGAATTGGTCTGGATAATAATACTGGAGCTGCGACAGAAACGTGGACGTGATTTCTTCTGATTTAGCTAAGATATCTGAAAAGATAAATGTACAAGAACAGTTAGTTTAACCATTGTCCTACTATATTCGAGCTGAGATTGACACCAGCATCATTTGAGCCGTCCCGGGAGAAAATCAAAATTGTGGACTCTGCGTAAAGTATCGACCCGGATCAGCCTAAACATGCCACGCAGGCTTACCTGGACCGACACTGTTCGTATCCT
Organism: Serripes groenlandicus; assembly: GCA_031761405.1. Classification (NCBI taxonomy): domain Eukaryota; kingdom Metazoa; phylum Mollusca; class Bivalvia; order Cardiida; family Cardiidae; genus Serripes; species Serripes groenlandicus. The sequence goes on from JASEVX010000001.1 coordinate 218,669,597, forward strand.
GTGGATTTTCTGTTTCAGGAATAACTACTGTATACATATATCCCCCTAAGACGGAATGTGTCGGCCGGATCAGTCTGCGCGGACAGCGCAGGCTGATCTGGTCGATACATTACGCAGATGATATGAGCCGTACCACGAGAAAACCAATAGTGTGGTCTCTGTGTAAAGTATCGACCGAATCAGCCAAAGCATGCCGCGCAGGCTTACCATGCTTTACACTTTTCGCCACCTGTGGATTTTCTGTTTCAGGAATAATTACTCTATACCTCTATCTCCCTGAGACGGAATGTGTCGGCCCGGATCAGTCTGCGCGGATTGCGCAGGCTGATCTGTGTCGATATATTACGCAGATGCCAATGTGGATTGATCTCGCGGGACTGCTCATTTATTAACATCATTTCTTGTTAACTGTTTCAGCACCGGTTTCCCTTAATTAAACTCTTTCATGTTCAAAATCGGGCGACTTCATTGTTCATGTGATTACTTAGATAACTACAATGCAAACTATTCTGATTTCAGGTGATACAGTTAGGTACGACTTGGCACACCTGTATCTGCATATATATTGTTTGCACTATTGTTTGCCCATAATTAACACTACTGATATATGAGTAGCTAACAGAGTAGCTAACAGTCATACATTGATGCAAAATACAATTTAAAAAACGATATTTAAACTCGCGTATATCAGGGTAAGGGTTAAATCAATTTAATTTTTTACAATGAGCGCGGTTATACCTTGTACATATTGAACTGTCGAAGTGACGTGACAAACAGGTCAGTGAGAATAATATATATTTATTCAATCTGATCTGTTCATGTATTCAAAATACGTCATCTAAATGCACACCAAGGACTATACTTTTTTTCTAACCATATTAAAATAAAATAAAATATCTAAATTCAACTCAAAACCTATGTTGCAAGTACTCAAAAGAATCGACCTTGTGAGCTATTACATAAATATCGGGGGAAAGATCAGTTTTCTCCTTTTGTATCTACTCTTCTGGTATAGTTCTAAAAATGTCAAACACACTTAATTAAGTTGTCCTCATAATGATTTTAAGTAGTATTTGCTCTTGCATGTTTACTATTAGTATGTATCAACTGAAATATTCCACCAATAAGAAAATGAAACATACAAAAGCAAAGATTAAGTTAAAGAGCAAATAGTGATCTTGAATGATAATTGCAATAATAACCTAGAACACCGATTACCGGTTTCATGTGATGAGCCAATGTGTTGTGGTATAACCAAGTGAATACCATAACTCAGACTCTCCAGTCACAAATTAGCAATTGAACAAGGACAACACTTAATAATAGACACACATCAAAGGCTTTGCATAAACTGTAACATGAGTTTGATCGAAGATGAATACCATTTTTTACTAATATGTCCAAAATTTACTGTTTTAAGAAAACAATAATTTAAAAGCTATTATTGCAAATGGCCAAATATTAATAAATTCATTTCTTTAATGTCCTCTACATCAGTTAAAACACTAAACAATATAGGAAAATATTTACCTAAAGCATTTGAATCGAGAGGGTAAACAAAAAGTTTATATATTATTAAAATAAATATATAATTTGTATCCATTACATGAATATATGAGTTGAATATACATTGTTCGATTATTAACGCAAATATGCTAGTGTTCTTCTTGAAAATTGTATACATGTATGTGTGTGACCTGTCTTCACCAAATTTGTATTTGTTTATGGCTACAAATGTTGTAAATTTAATGCTAATAAACTGTTTGTTATGTTATGTTATAACTGCATCCACCGCCTCTGTGGTGATGTGGTAGAGCGTCCGCCTCGTGTGTGGGAGGTCGCGGGTTTGGTCCCCGACTGAGTAATAACAGAGACTTTGAAATAGGTAGTAATGGCTACCCTTCTTGGCGCTGATAATATTCTTGTATAACTTTGTGAATACAATCATGGCACAGATTTACAGGTTTGTAAACCTCTTATCTACGAGTATAAATACCCAATTTCTACAGCCAAGGTTTTTGAAAAATGTTTCCGTATATAGAACTCCTTGACTGGAAGCCAATACATGTTGACATCAATACTCGATTGATTGATTGATTGATTGATTGTTTGGTGTTTTACGCCGCTTTCAAGACATTTTCAATTATATCACGGCGTTTCCTAAGTAAGTTACCAGTACTTCTGGTCACATTTATCCTGACTCCAGCCAGACAGTGCGTAACGCTAACCCCGGAACCCTGAGAGCAAAGGAGGGCAGCCATTAATATAAGTTTTAAAGTCTTTGATATAACCCGACCGGGTATCGATCCCGTGACGTCCCGTAATCGAAGCGGATCAAAACTCGAACCGAGTGCGTACAGACGGAAAGATGGGTTTACTGACATAATGACCGACCGGCTGGTAAATATAGGAGAAATGTCATGTCCTAACCATTCACAAAGTATTGTCCGCGTGGGAGGGGCTTTAAGCTGAAGGGCAATATCGGAATTCCCCATAGTGAAGTTCACTAGATTTAGGTTACATTCGTAAAATAGGATCATAAAGAAAATTGACATACGCTTATAGAAAACACGCCGTTTTTATGCTCTAACAATTATTATAGACGAGAGAAGTTTATAACCAATTATGCAAGCGGACATAATGGCTGTCACAATTCACCAGAATCCTCTAGAGGAAATCAAGTATTTTTTAGTCAATAGAAAATTCTTCAACCAAATATCATCGTTTTTCCGAATATAAGTCGAAATTCAATTACACTTGAGCTACACTACATGAAAACCGCCTTACCTGACGTAGTAACAGCTTCTTAACCCTTTCCCACATATAGAACCTTTCAGATGCCTCTACAGCAGACTACTTTTGCAAACACTTTGACAAACAGCCGAGCAATTTCTCCTTTTGCCACAGTTTTCAACTCTTTTTAGTAATTAAACCTACATTTTCAGATATTTTCTATAATATTTTCTAGATGTTTTCAAAGTCGTGGGAAAGGGCTAATCTGTTTTCTCACTAATAATCACCAGAAGTCTAGATAATACGGAGGAAACGGGCATTTGTTTCAAAATATATCACATTTAATTTATTTAAACCCTATATTGTAGGTATCACTAGAAATATGCCTCCATGGTGTTGGTTCGGCTTTAGATAAAAGGGTGTTTTTCACGTGATGCTCACTTGGGCGTTCGGAGATGAATGGCGAATAAAAACCACGAAGGGATGACCCATGTTATTGGTATTGTACGCAACAGTATTTCAGTTATTTCACGGTGACATTTTACTTATCCATGATTCATCGGGGACAAACCATTACTATCCTTTTTTTATGTTCAAGGATACATAAAACAAATCGAGTTCTTGCATGTTAGTTAGGCATATGTGGACTACTTTTATCCGCATTACCAACCCGGAGTCGATTTACTGCCCATGGTTTAGAATATACGTGAACGACGACTGCTTTCTGAATGTATTATTCGAGTTTAGACGAAAAGCTCCGATCGTCTAAACTAAGTAAACCAGTTTAGACGAAAAGCTTCTATCGTCAAAACTTAGTAAACCAGTTTAGACGAAAAGCTCCGATCGTCTAAACTTAGTAAACCAGTTTAGACGAAAAGCTCCGATCGTCTAAACTTAGTTAACCAGTTTGGACGAAAAGCTCCGATCGTCTAAACTTAGTTAACTAGTTTAGACGAAAAGCTCCGACCGTCTAAACTTAGTTAACTAGTTTGGACGAAAAGCTCCGACCGTCTAAACTTAGTTAACTAGTTTGGACGAAAAGCTCCGATCGTCTAAACTTAGTTAACCAGTTTGGACGAAAAGCTCCGATCGTCTAAACTTAGTTAACTAGTTTGGACGAAAAGCTCCGATCGTCTAAACTTAGTTAACTAGTTTGGACGAAAAGCTCCGACCGTCTAAACTTAGTTAACTAGTTTGGACGAGAAAGTTCCGACCGTCTAAACTTAGTTAACTAGTTTGGACGAAAAGCTCCGACCGTCTAAACTTAGTTAACCAGTTTAGACAAAAAGCTCCGATCGTCTAAACTTAGTTAACCAGTTTAGACGAAGAGTTACGATTTCAGAGACCAATCCATCTTTATACCGATGTTTTGATTTATTTATTGATTGGAGCTTTACGCCGTTTTCAACGGTATTTCAGTTATATAACGACATCCTTAAGTGTTTATTCCAGCTTTCTCGCACCACTATTCCACACAGCTTTCTTCTCAAGGCAACGGTCTACATTCCCACATAGAGAAATTAGCCCATTTTTTGGAATACGAACGACGCTAGGCACAATAAGTTGTATCAACCATCCGCAATATTGAATGACCGAGCATGGCTTCCAACTTCTAATCCACGACCCCTGGATTGAAAGTCAGCGACGTTACCGACTCCACACATTCGTACTACACATGATCATGTACTAACATCAATCTCATTAAAATCAGACCTAAATACTTCACCGTACGTATATTGGATCTGACTACACCGCATGAAAGCTCGTCTTGAATTGACCTTATTCACACTTAAATACTCATGAGCACGTGTTCGGTTTTTATATTCAATGAAATCGCACGATACAAGTTAACTACAAACGTCGGAGATCTCGTCAGGCGACGTTTCTCTATATCGTTATGTATATGGTTCATCCAACCAGTTTTCTACCGAACGATTTGGTAGGCGATCATTTAATTGGCTGACGCAAAGGTCAAAATGAGACGACATGTAAGGGGCAATCATCAGCTCGATATGCGAGCGAGCGCAGTTTAGGTCTGGTTTGAATGAGACTGGTACTCACCTTTAACGTGATGCAGGTCCAGGATAAGTTCACCAAGAACGAGAGCACAGTCTATAATGTTTATAACAACAATAAATAACAGAACGTATTTGTTGAGCAGCCATTTACCACCTTTCCGTCTCAGTCTGAAAGAAAAATAAATAATATATGCATGCACTTTGGTTAAGTAGCCGAAATGGTTTTCTTTGTGAAATGTTTTCGTCAATTACAAGATATCTTCAGTTTAAATAGAATTATGTTATGGCTTTATATGTAACAACTAATATGTTAACCCTTTCTCACGTATAGACGTATTTTTACGCATCTGCAGCAGATAACATTGTGACAAAAGTATAAATTGCTCAAAACGAGAAACCCAACATTATGTATTCTGCGTAATGAATCGATCCAGATCAGCATGCACAGTCCGCGCAGTCTAATCCAGGGCGACACATTCCGTCTCAGTGGGCGTAGCGGTATAGAGTAATGATTCATTAAACAGAAAATCCACAGGTGCCGAAAAGTGTCTGTCCGTCTATATGAGGGCAAGGGTTAACCATATTTAGAGAGGTCGTATGTTAACCGGTTGAATAATTCAGTCAACTTATGTTGTGGACATATTCAGCGATACCAAATGAATTTTCCATAAAAATGCATGTACTACTTAAAACGAACGTTATTATGTATAATTGATCACACACCACAAATCTGCAACAGACGAAAACGAAAACATATCGGCAAAAAAGTGAAAAATCTTTAGATTAAGGATTCAATTATAACACAGAGTTGAACGTATTGTGGCAAAAATAGAGTATTGAGCAATTTTTACTTTTTTCACAATGTTTTCAAAAGTCGTGTGCTACAGAAACATCAGAACATGTCTGTATGTGGGAAAAGGTTAAATGGCGTGGACAGGTACTCGATTCTCGCCCATTCCCTAAAAGGCACGAAAATGCCAGAACAAATCCGGTATAAACCAACATCGATTGGACAAATAAAGTGTCCATAAAAACGCTCAAAGCCACTTACCGGACGGCCAAATTATGACGGGTTAATTATTCCTTAATTACGACTGTATGGTTGTTTGATTGACATGATGTCTGAATGTAGTTCGCTTATGGTTCCACAGTGGCAAAGATTTGTTTTCGAAGTAAGACTCAATTAGAACTCCTTACTTATTATGAAGCAGTAGCTTCCAATTACTGGCCTAATCAGATTGGAATGGAATGAGGAGGGGGTTGTTGGGAAGGTAAATTGTGACTTAGAGGTCATATTCAGATGAAAGCTTAGATTTGATATTAAGATGGAAGCTTAAATATAATATTAAGATGGAAGCTAATATAAAATAACCAGATGCATTGTGATTACAATATTAAATTAAGATATCAATATAAAATATCAATGTCAAAAAAAGGATGGCTAAAATATCAATGTCAGAAACATGATGTTTAAATACCAAATGCAGATCTGTGTAACGCATATAACAATAACAAAAAACGACAGTGTATTTGTTTGTATTAACGAATCAAATATTTCAGTTATAATATTTTCTGACAGGAAACATGCATTTCAGCTCTGGAAATTTGTAACACAATAAGGGATTTGTTTTGCTTTTTTATTGAAATATTCCCTGGTGAACGTCTCAATTCTACAGCACGCTTGCTCAGTTCAACAAATACCAAACTATATCGTACTGCACGATCTAGTTAGGCTTTTGTAGTCATGGGCCCTCCGAAAATACTCTCAAATTCCCCTTGTCTTTAACATAGTGATTGATAGCGTTTCCAATAACAGTTCAGCAACAGCGAAAGAATGCTTTTGTATTCTTAATAAATATTTGGAAAAACTTAAACATGCTTTTGTGTCCAAATGAAGGGTTCATGGAATGCTTTTGCACCTATAAAGTTATATTTAAGTGCGTTTTTGCATCCTACGGAACGTGCTTTTGCATCATATAAAGCGGACATTTTCTTTTCTTTTTTTTTATATACATGTTTTGAAGAAGAAGAATCGCTGGCATCCTACGGTTTTGTTATAGCAGAAAAACGCTTTGGCCCACATACATATTTTTTATTTCCAGATAATGGTTATGTATCATATAAGAGTTTTATAAACAGAAAGCAATATATACTAGTAAACGTATTGTTAAGCGGAAAATTCATTTGATCCTTATACAGGTTTTGAAAATGCTTTTTGCCTTTTGCTCCATGTTAACATGTTGTAGAAGCAAACACATTTCAAGTTGTTTTTAATAGCAGGACAATGCATTCGCATCCCATAACGTTTTATGAACGCTAAACATATATTGCACTATATAAAGGTTTTGTTCAAGTGAGAACAAACGCGTTCCTACCAAATGAAGGATTTGTAGAAGCGGAACTAAGAGGTCAAATTCAGATGAAAGTTTTGTAGTAGGGTAAACTTGTTCGTTGTATTATATATATCAAAGTTTTGTTTAGAACCGGATTAATGTTTTATAATGGCAGCGCTACAAGGAAAGCGACACGCAGGACGTGTTGACCAGTACAGACCGAGATCGTCGCTTCCCGTTGATGGAGTTTTTCTTATCAATATTTAGTGGTATGGCCGCAAGGCGACTGGATCGTCGTAAATAATGAAACGTTTAGAAAGTAAATTTACATAACATATTGGGTGGTTCAAAATCAACATCATCATCATCATCATCATCATCATCATCATCATCATCATCATCATCATCAACAACAACATCATAAACAACACAAACAGCCACAACAACAACAACATAAACGATGACAACAATAAGAAGATCGACGACTACAACAACAACACTACCACCACCAGCACCACCACCACCACCACCACTACTATCACCACCACCACTACTATCACCACCACCACCACCACCACCACCACCACCACGACCACCACGACCACCACCACGACCACCACCACGACCACCACGACCACGACCACGACCACGACCACGACCACGACCACGACCACGACCACCACCACGACCACCACCACGACCACGACCACGACCACGACCACGACCACGACCACCACCACCACCACCACCACCACCACCACCACCACCACCACCACCACCACCACCACCACCACCACCACCAGTAACAGAACACTACCAACACCAACAACAAAACAGAACTCGTTAGCAGGGAATCACTGACAATTGATATATCTGTATTACCCTAAACAAAACGTTGCCACAAATAGTCTGATGTAAAAGGTAATCAGTATCAGTTAGAGAGTGAATGCTGTCCTGCCAACAACTGTTGTTTCTCCAATTAACAACATATTGGAGACAGAAATACAACAATGGGAATACATCAATGGCAACTGCATCTCCTGGATTGGATTTCAACTGACTAAATAGTGACCAATTGTGCTGTCAAAGTTTGTTTGAGCCTAGCCTAGTTATCCCTTAATTCTTACAGCGCCAATGGAAAGATTGGGGATGCTGCAAATAATACAGATTCAGAAGTGGCCGCTCTTTAACAGCTGTCTCACCATAGTTAGTAATGAAAACATTATGATAAAAGGAGAAATTGCTCATGATGCACAATTATTCCTTTTATCGATGATCGAACCCACGACCTCCCGCACACGTGGAGGACGATCTACCACTACTACACCGAGGCGTTTAGATATTGTGGAAAGCAGCGACACATTCCATGATACACTGATATAATACTTGAATCCTCTGCAGGAAATAATTTCTACGGTGGCAAGTATCATCTTTTCCTATAACGTTTTTAATTCTTCTTTCAAAAAAGATGTTTTAATCTACACACAATATTGTTCGATTGACATGTTCATATCAGACAACTGTGACGTTTCAAAGCAGGTACTGTAGCATAAGTAATTTTGTAAAACATATGGAAAACCTTTCGAAATGAAAGAATGTTAAATGAATAGAGTTGAAAAACAAATAAGCAATTTTCCTTTCGTCACAATGTTTT
>JASEVX010000001.1:218683334-218770920 GCA_031761405.1 Serripes groenlandicus
GAACGTTGCTTTTAAGTTAGTAACTCTCTTCTTTTTATTCCCATTAGGATCATAAAACGTTACTTTGTGGAAAAAATATTGTAGTTACATTTCTTTTCGTCAAAAGATGCACCTAGGACTTAATAACATATAGCGGACATTGAAGGCTTTGGTAATACGGTGTGGATGCAAACTGTATCGATATGTATTTAGTACATAGACAAAATCCATAAAGAATCATAAAATGTCACATTGGAGTAAAATTAATACAGCTTCAGTTCTATTTATTATGGTCAAAATATGTTTCTAGTACTTTATAACATGTAGCGGATAGTGATGGCTTTGCTGAGACTGTGTTAATGCACACTGTTCCGAGATGCATAATTAGATGGACCGTAGACAAAATTCCACAACATTATCATAACATGTAACATTGGCGTAAAGCTAATGTAGCTAGATTATTATTGTCTTTCGGCAAAACATGCATCTAGGATTCAATCACTTGAACCCCCGACAGTGAGGGCTTTGGTAATACTGTGTTGATGCACAGTGTACCCAGATGCATTTAGTACATAGACAAAATCCATAACAGGATCATAAAAAGACACATTGGAGTAAAATTAATGTAGCTAGATTTCTATTTCCTTTCGGCAAAAGATGTACATGTACCCCGACAGTGAGGGCTTTGGTAATACTGTGTTGATGCACAGTGTACCCAGATGCATTTAGTACATAGACAAACTCCATAACAGGATCATAAAAAGACACATTGGAGTAAAATTAATGTAGCTAGATTTCTATTTCCTTTCGGCAAAAGATGTACATGTACCCCCGACAGTGAGGGCTTTGGTAATACTGTGTTGATGCACAGTGTACCCAGATGCATTTAGTACATAGACAAAATCCATAACAGGATCATAAAAAGACACATTGGAGTAAAATTAATGTAGCTAGATTTCTATTTCCTTTCGGCAAAAGATGTACATGTACCCCCGACAGTGAGGGCTTTGGTGAGACTGTGTGGATATACGCTGTGCCATGGTACATCAAGACCATACATCCCTAGGTGCCGCTCAAATGTCAAATAATATATCACTAACCGTATGTTGTAATTATGAATTCATTGTTCGATACCCACTTATAACCCAAAGTTCGGATTTTCAGTGGCAATGGTTCAAATCCTGATTGCACGCTTTACTAATTTGACACACATTAAAAGACCTAATAGTTACTTGATTCGGTATACACACCTACCATAGAGCGCCTTTGACATCAAATGTTGTAATTACCTTTCTGTTTAACCCAGTATCCGTTAACATATATTCTATTTTTAAACATTAAGAATAAACATTAGATGAAGTGATGTATGCACAATCTAGATTAATGAACGCTTATTTTGAAACGGAAATAAATAGGATATAGTAGAAATTGTGAACAATAATGAGACATTCTTCCCGAAATGTTTTCGAAAGTCGCTGTACGGTGTATGTTAAAAGCTCTCTGTAGGCGGTTATGGTTCATTATCGTTTTGTTTCGATCCAAAAAGCAAACGAAATAAATTAAAGCTAGACTTTTCAAAAGTTTTCGATGTTTCTAGTAGTGTAAGAAGACGAAGACACGTTTAAATTAAGTTATTTTTGTGATATCAAGTAGGTAAGTGAACCATGTGCCATGCCATCCGAAAATCGACATCCAGATATTTTTTGATGTTGGTAAAAATGCGCATTGTTCATGTTACAGGTATGTAACAGTATACAGTTATTTCATGGTTATTAGGGTAAAAAATAAACCTGTTGTCGCGATGTGGCATCTAAACTGTTGTCTATAGCCGGCAACAGTTTGATTCTTGATAGTTTTACGCCGCTTTCAACAATGTTTTAGTATTAACACGGCGTCCATTTATCCTGACACCAGCCAGTCAGTCGTAAGGCTAACCCCGCCACCCTGAACACCAAGGAGAGCGGCCATAACTTCCATTTTAAAGTATTTGGTATGAACCGGCCGAGGATCGAACCCGCGACCTCCCGCAGCCGAGGCCGACGATCTACCACTGCAGAATAGTGGTCATTTTGATCGTTTCCTGAACACTCATGAAATAACATAATTTTCCGCTTGCATTAAGTATAGACCCATGTTACGTCTGACCGCGTCAGTTGTGTAGTGGTAGAGCGTCGGCCCCGATGGTGAGAGTCCGCGTGTTCGATCCCTGGCCCGGTCATAACAATCACTTTAATACACGTAGTAATGACTGCCCTCCTTGGAGCTCGGAGTTGCATGGTTAGCATTACAACTGACTGGCTGGTGTCGGGATAAATGGACCAGTATTACTGGTAACTTTAACAGAAATCACCGTGATATTACTGAAAATTGTTAAAAGTGGCGTAAAACACCAAGCAGTCAATCACTCAACCATGTTCCTTCTGAAAAAAATAGAAGCATAGTCCCTCGGGTGTTTTCTACAACAGGCCTGGAGGTGAACCCGCTACGAAGATTCAATAAGACCCCAAATTGGTAGACGCGTCTCCTAATATATTTGTTCAGATCGAGAATCAGTACAAAACAATACGGTCCAATGTATGAGGAAAGGTACACATTACAGGGGCGTAGCTTGGCAATAATCAATGTGTAGGCCGTCTCGTGAGAAAACCAACATTGTGGACTCTACGTAAAGTATCGACCCGGATCAGCCTATTAAAGCATGCCACACAGGCGTACCCGGTTATACACTTTTCGCCTCCTGTAGATTTTCTGTTGCAGGAAGCACTACTCTATCTATCCCCCCCTAGACGGAATGTGCCGGCCGCATCAGTCTGCGCGAACAGCGCAGTCTGATCTGGTCGATACATTACGCAGATGTGTATCGCCGCATCTGCATTTTGGGGTATTTTCAGAAAAAATGTGTAGGCACGTGCCTACAGTGCATAAAGGGAGCTACGCCCCTGCATTAGCATTTCTGAACAGTGCATGTTCAGATCAGCGTGTCCACTTGCTAAGTCTTATTAGAATCTAAACACGTTTATAGACTGTTCTAACACATTTAAGTAACATAGTAGATCTTGATTAGACTATGCGAATGCACATGCTGATCTGGATATAGAATTTTTACAAAAGCCAACTTGTACCTTTTCCCATGCACATGCTCATATTTTGTTTTCGCTGCTGCATGTATCAATTATCTATAAAACTCTACAGGTGTCAACTATTGAAAACTGCAGGAAATTCCTAAAATATGATTAGATAAACATATGAGCCTTCCCGCGAGAAAACCAACATTGTGGACTCTGCGTAATGTATCGACTCGGATCAGCCTAAGCATGCCTCGCTGGCGAACCCAGACAGATATTGTTCGCCTCCTGTGGATTTTCTGTTTCAGGAATCATTACTCTATACATCTTTCCCCCTGGGACGGAATGTGTCGGCCGGCCCGCAGTCTGCGAGGACTGCGAAGGCAGATTTGGGTCGATACATTCCGCAGAGGCAGTAATGTTGGTTTTCTCGCGGGACGGCTCATATTGAAATTTGATAAAGTTCACGATTTTAAAACAAAGCATTAAGATAGCTTTTCCATTGAGTGAACACTTGATTGAAGAAAAGTGGGAATGTTAAAAGCTGTAACTCATTTCGGTGTCTGGTGTTGTTTTTCAATATTTGAACACACACCTATAAAAGCCTGCAATCAGACGCAATTCGCAGCTGCGAGAGATATACACAACTTTGTAAATTTAATTTTGTTTGGCACAATGAATGGTAGCACAGTAACATAATTGCTTTTCTGTCGTCAATGTCTTTGTTTTTTTCCCACTCCTTGTTTTAGATGAATTGTATCGCTTATAACACACGGCGTTTGAATACATTATAAGAAAAAGATGATTTCGAAAAAATATAAATGTCTCCTGTTCAGAAATGACAATCCCGTATACAAACTACTTCTGCAATGTTCGATATTTTTCAGATGTATTCAAGACAGACGATTCTAAAAGCATGACAACAGGTGAATTGATATAGTTGTAACATAATGAACTATACTATCCAATTTCTATTTCGTTTTTACGAAATAAGTATTTCGTTTAAACGAAATGATTATTTCGTTAATACGAGATAAATTGGCTTATTTGCATATTAAAAAAAAGTATCGAATTAGTATTTCGTAAAAACGAAATAAAAATCCGATAGTTTTTTTTTAATATGCAAATTAGCTGTCTTATTTGCATACTGAAACGATATATTGAATGTCACTTTACGGGCTCCGGAAAACTAGAATGTATTGCAATACATATTATGTTTTAACATGACACACATTAGCCATACTCTATAAACGTAACAGTCAAGTATTTAGGACGAGGGTCAATACAGATTGGTGGGTGAACTCAGAGTATCTGATATACATTGACTCAGAGGCTGCTTGAGTGAATTTTTGGCTTAAAAGAGAACTATTTTTGAGGCTTCATTAATATTCTATCAAAACACATAAACATCGTACATTTGTATACATGTGTCAACAAAAAGCAGAAACATTGTGTATGCACATGTATCAACTATACACTGGAACATTATACATATGCATGTCTCAACAATACACAGAAACATCGTATGTATACATGTATTAATAATACACAGAAACATCGTACAATTAAATGCATTACACATACACAGAAACATTATACATATTCATGTCTCAAAAATACACAGAAACATTATACATATGCATGTCTAAATAAAACATAGAAACATCGTACATATATATATATATATATATATATATATATATACATATGTATGTATATTAATAATACACAGAAACATTATGAATATGCATGTTTAAACAATACACAGAAACATTATACATATCCATGTCTCAAAAATATACTACACAGAAACATTATACATGCACATACGCATGTCTAAATAAAACACAGAAACATCGTACATACATATACGTTTTAATAATACGCAGAAACATTATACATATGCATGTTTCAACAATACACAGAAACATTATACATATACATGCCTCAACAATACACAGAAACATCGTACATATACATGTATTACCAATACACAGAAACATTATACATATGCATGTGTCAACAATAAATAGAAACATCGTACATATACATGTATTACCAATACACAGAAACATTATACACATGCATGTGTCAACAATAAATAGAAACATCGTACATATACATGTATTACTAATACACAGAAACAGTATACATATACATGCCCAAACAATACACAGAAAACACCGTACAAATACATGTATCAACAATACACAAACAAAATTGTACCTGCATGATATATACATGAGTCACCTATACACAAACAAATTGAACATATACATGTGTCAACAATACACAGAAACAATGCTCATACACAAGTATCAACAATACACATAAACAGTGTACCTATACATGGGTCACGTGTACACAGAAACAATGTACATATACATGCATCAACAATACACAGCAACATTATACATAAACATATGTCAACAATACACAGAAATATTATACATTTATATAAAATGCATATAAAATAATCTCTTTTACACAAGAAACAAGAGAAAGTTGATGCAAGGCATCAATGTCGCGGAAAAGAGTGCATTAATTTATCTTTTAACACACATGTATTCTTGACTTCCATTTGTCTAAACATACACATAATGTTTTCATTAAGGACTAATTCCAGGATTTTTGAAATTCCACATACAAATTTCAGGAATTTCTTTTGGTCAGGATTTTGTATTTTTTGTATTTGTCAATTAAACCACAACAAATACAGTTTGGGATTTAAATCTACATGCAATAAAAAGCTATTTAACCCATTCCATGTCTGAAGCAACAATGAAAACCTTTAAACGTAATAAGTATTTCACAGATGTTAAAATGTATCCTCATATGTTTAAAAAGTAGACCACACTTGAAACAACATATCAGCTAAATTGTTTATTTAAATCATTGATGCATACAATATATGTTTGGCGCAAGAGAAATGCCAGTTGCGAGTACCATTACTATTTAAAAGGTGGCAAGTATGAAATTAATTGGGTGCGAAAGACCAGATTTTCTTTATTTCTAAAATTATTGTTTATCAGAGTTTGTTCTTTTCTTAATTTGTTTCAAGCCAAATAAACATTTAATATCACATATATTTAATTATTCAAGTGTGTTATATTAGCTACCTATCTGTAATATTAGGTGTTTGAGCATTCTTTCGAAATGTTGACCTCGTGTCAAGATCGAGTCGTTGTGACATCGAAGAAAGTGAATACAAAATCAGGCATGTTTTATTCCACTGCATTC
The DNA here is from genome assembly GCA_031761405.1 of Serripes groenlandicus. NCBI lineage: Eukaryota > Metazoa > Mollusca > Bivalvia > Cardiida > Cardiidae > Serripes > Serripes groenlandicus. The sequence goes on from JASEVX010000001.1 coordinate 218,689,619, forward strand.
GAGAGAAAAAAAGCATTCTATATTATCTTTCTTTCTCCTACATTCGGCCCATGCACGTTTCGTGACGTATAAGAAATCAATTTTTTGAGCGACATTTTTTGTCTGCATAACTCGTCACTTTTCTAAGTTTATATTTTACTTCCGGTTACTTCCCTTTATATTTTGGCAATATGAAACTAGGTCACGAACTGAGGAAAAAGCGTTTTGACGTTCACGACCGAAACAGGCATATACTTGAGACATTTTTTCACAAAATATTTCTTATTTTTGTTTATGTTACCAGTTTATGTTGATACTTATCAAAAATAAAATAATATTTTGACCACTCGCTTCTTCATATCGAAATGCGCATGCGCGAAAATCGATGTTAAAGGTCACTATATTTAGCTAAGAAACAGTTCCTATTTTAAATATACACGGATTAACATTATTAAATGAATTATACACAAATCAAGACATCTCTTTGAACATGAAAATAACATTCAGTGAGTTAAAATTGCTTTTAAAAGCAGAATGTGACAATGATTTTATCGCGATTTTGACACATAACAGTCTGTAACAAGTCTAGCAGGGACTCTTTTGTCTTCGCAAATAAGACAAAAAAACATAAATGCGAGTCAATATAAAGAAAATGCAAATACTTAAAACATCGGATTTCATTTTAGATGTATCATAACTAAGTGTTTTTAAACAAACACAATTGTAATATGTTCAAGACATTTAAATTTGTTTTTTGCAAATAATAACTCTCCTCCTATGTCATTTCCGAAAAGCTATTAAAAATATAGTAGTCGCGGGCTTCTGCCCGGCGACTAATAAGACCGCGTCGGTGGTGTAGCGCTAGAGCCACCGAATTGAGCGCGGTAGGTCGCAGCTTCGATCCCCGGCCGAGTCATGCCAAATGGAAGTAATGGTTTTTCCTCCTTTGCACTCAATGCTGTTGGGTAAGCATTACGACTGCCACACTGGTGTCAGGATAAATGGACCATTAATACTGGTAACTTATAATGTTACTGTCTCGGTATGACTGAACAATTGTTAAAAGCGGCATAAAAATTCCACACAAATAATTCAAAGGATGTTATTTTAATATCTCAACAGTCTTTTAAAACCGATGATCCCATTAGGTGCAGAAATAACAGACACATTTTTGGTAAGCAATTATTGAAATGAAAAGCGATTAATTGACACACAATCTTGATTTAAAAACAAGAAAAGTGTTTCCATGTCTGGCATATTTCAATGTTTCAATAAAAGTGTGTGATAACCCACAATTTCCATATAACATTTACAAAGATTTGAAAATTTAATATTGTTTCCAAGTTCTTGTGCTCGTATATATGACACTTCCTTCTTAAAGCAGTACCAATTATCAAAATAAATGATTCACAGTTCCCCTGTTTTATTTTATACAAAAAGTAAGTGTTTATGAGCCGTTCCACGAGAAAACCAAAAATGTGGAAACTGCGTAAAGTATCGACCCGGATCAGCCTAAGCATGCCACGCAGGCTAACCCGGACAGACACTTTTCGCCTGCTGTGGATTTTCTGATTCAGGAATCATTACTCTATACGTCTATCCCCCTGAGACGGAATGTGTCGGCCCGAATTAGCCTGCGCGGACTGCGCAGGCTGATCTGGGTCGATACATTACGCAGATTCCATAATGTTGGCTTTCTCGTGGAACGGCTCATATGTTAAAGTTAAATACCAATGTCCTAAAAGCAAACCACGTATGTGTACCTCCTCGGTAGCGGGAAGTCACGTGTTCGATCCTCGGCCGGGTCATACCAAATACTTTCAAAATGGTAGTGACGGTTTAGCCTCTGAAGTGTTCAATAGTGTGTTGTGTATTGTAGTGCGATCGGCTTGAGTCGGGTATGTCCGGAATACCGAGTGACGTCACTGCGAGATGCGCGCGTTGCGGGGGAGGGCACCTCGGGACATTCTTACACTTGGACGCGAAGCCGAAAGTCGAACCGTACAAATACTATAAAGAACTAGAAGAAATAAGGTACTTATCCCTAACATATTTAACTGCTTATTATAGACGCTACCAGGTAAGCACTTTAGTATGTTAACTTTATGGTTTTGACATCTTTGCCATGTGTAGTATATGTAACTTGCTAGTGTAATATTCTAGACTCATGAAAATGTATGTGTTTTTCTCGTCAATGTATATTTGTTCATCTGTTTATCTGTCAATATATGTTTACGGCGATGTAAATATAACTTAATATGCTGTATGAATTAACTTGAACTTGTTGATAGCATCACTTCTCACTCGCTGATATCCGGATGAATAGCACTGGTAACTTACACGGGAAACCTTGTGATATAACTGAATAGTGTAGACTTGAAGTTGCGTAAACCCCCGCCCCAAACAAAGGAAGAAGCGAGCTATCTACTTGTAGTGAGTCGATATTTGATCAGGTAAAAAAACATTCAAAAGCAGTCAAAACTGTTGCGCTCGGCCTGTCCCTATCGGGCAATATTTCTGATATCCACATCACGACAACATTTTTTGTACGGGTACTTAGATAACCAAGGAATAACTGTGTTATATAAGGACCTTGTTATATATGCCTTTATTATGCCATGTATTCATGCCGTCATTTTAAATGTGTATAAGTAATTCATCGATTAAAAGCAATATTTATTATTCGAAAAGGCATTTATGTAATAGACTATTTATTATTTGTAGGTATGAGTTCGAGTATTATCCCCAATATTCTTGAGCAGGTGTAAAATATTAACCGTAACTTATTCGGTGATGACATAGACAGTAATCGAATATCCCCTGTATATCACCTCACATCGATGCGTTCAATTAATTGTAACGTTAGCCAATAACTGCCAAACCAACAATCAAAATCCATCCACTTAATTTGATTGGTAAACCCACTCCCGGTAGGTTGTATTACAATTTATTGAACGTGTGTAGCTGTTTACTATTACTGTCAAAGAATGACGATGTTTGTTTTGGAAACTCGATAGCCGGTATGCATCTATATATATTTTACGCTGTACTTTTCCTTAAACGCTGAATATCCTAGACACGGGTTAATTGTCTGCTCTTTCACACAATCCTGTTTATTCATGATAGGTATGATATGACCAGCATTGTGGACTCTGCGTAAAGTATCGACCCCGGATCAGCCTAAGCATGCCTCGCAGGCTTACCCGGATATACACTTTTCGCCTCCTGTGGATTTTCTGTTTCAGAAATTATTACTCTATCCCCCTGAGACGGAATGTGTCGGCCCAGATTAGCCTGCGCGGACTACGCAGGCTGATCTGGGTCGATACATTACGCAGAGACCATAATGTTGGTTTTCATGCGGGACGGCTCATATCAGTTCTAATAAAACGTGAAAATGCGTGGAAGGGTTTTCCAAGAAATTTTGAAGTAGTAAACATCAATGAAGAACAAAATCAGAAGGAATGCTGGTCCGGATTACCCGTATGTATACAATGCAGCTAAGATAATAGTTAAAATCCTAATAAGCCAGAGAAAATTAACACATATCTGTATTTTTCAACAATAATATTTGCATTTTGAAGCCATATTGATTCGCAAAGAAGGCCAAGTGTATCATAAAGTATATAAAACCACAAACTGTGAAAACGATATAGACAGTCGAGAACAAAATAATTATTTTACCATCAATCATCGGCAGCCTTAACACAAACATTTACAAATACGCTGTGTTCAAGGAAAACCTATAATATATTGACAAGGTATTTGCGAACTCTGTAGATTCAAAACATCCTGGGGCGTCGGCACAGTTTGACCTGTGTACATGTTGTTAGCGAAACACTATCTGTAGCGTCAATGTTTATTGCTTGTTGTTTTACGCCGTTTTCAACAAATTTTCAGATATATCATGGTGTTTCTTGGATAAGTTAACTGTACTACTAGTCCATTTATCCTTACACCAGCCAGTCAGTCGTAATGCAAATCCCGCAACCCTGAGCGCCAAGAAGGGCTGCAATTACTACCATTCGTAAAGTATGTGCTATGATCCGACCGGGATCGAACCCCCGACCTCCCGCACCCGAGGCAGATGATCTCCGACTAGCCCATAGAGTTTTCAAGACACTTTTGACAATAAGTATATATATATGGTCAAGTGAATGCCGATAGATCTTTTACTACACCTTAGTTAACCGTTTTTAAGAAGTTCTACACATCCCTTGACCTTTTCAAACATACATCAAATCTGCTGTAGACGATTTTGAAAACATAGAGGCAAAATCATGAAATATCTTCATAAATGAGATTGTCATTTAATTGTTTAATAGAGTTGAAAATATTGTGGCAGAAAGTGAAATAGCTTATCAGCAGAGGCGATGGAAAGAGTCTATATGTGGGAAGTTTACTGACTTGTATAGGGTAAACACCATTTTCGATTTATTTTCTGTCATACCATGTCATAATTACACCCATCTACACTATGCCATTGCCTTCTCATGCCGTCAGTCATGACACCGGAATGACACAATAATGCACTGGTACGACAAACAATGTCGTGTTGGCCCCGCCCCGCCAGTACGCCATCTCGCAAGAATGTTAAAATGGCTCACCAATACGATAAATGAGGAATTTGGCGCCATGTCGTGTTGGCGCCGCCCCTCCAGTACGCCATCTCACCAGAATTTCAAGATGATGTACCAACACGACACTTAAGGAATTTCAATTTGACTTCATGTCGAATTGGCGTCCAACAAGTACGCCAATACACCAGCATGTCAAAATGTCGCCCAAAAGAGGACACATAAGGAATTATGGGTCCTGGTTTAGCGGCGCCCCGACAGTTCGCTATCACGCCGGAATGACAACATGACGCTCCGACAAGATATATGGCATGGTTAAGACGAAACGGCAGAAATTAAGCACTACACCTTTGAACAAAAACAGATTTATACCAGTATGTAAGTTTATCTTCAGTAAATAACCGAAAGTTGGTTTAACGTGTGGCATTGCTAATTTCGTTTGCTTTCCTCGACTGTAGGGTTAAGTAACACTTTCGAAAACTGTACTCCAAGATAGAATATTTGAGCCGTCCCGCGAGAAAACCAACATTGTGGACTCTGCGTAAAGTATCGACCCGGATCAGTCTAAGCATGCCACACAGGCTTACCTGGGTAGACACTTTTCGCCTCCTGCGGATTTTCTGTTTCAGGAATCGCTACTCTATCTATCCCCCTTTAGACGGAATGTGTCGCCCGGATCAGTCTGCGCGGACAGCGCAGGCTGATCTGGTCGATACATTACGCAGATGTGTATATATATGAGCCGTTCCACGAGGAAACCAACATTGTGGACTCTGCGTAAAGTATCGACCCGGATCAGCATAAGCATGCTGCACAGGCTTGCCCGGATAGACACCTTTCGCCTCCTGTGGATTTTCTGTTTCAGGAATCAGTAGTCTATACCTTTTCGCTCTTGAGACGGAATGTGTCTGCTCTGATCAGTCTGCGCGGACTGCGCAGCCTGTTCTGGTTCGATATATTACGCAGAGGCCATAATGTTGGTTTTCTCGCGGGACGGCTCATTTGTGGTCTCAATTTCTCACTTCAGGATACACGCGTTTACAATATCGCTAATGACTGATGAATGATGCACAGCATATTGACGTTCGCGCTGCCGCTGGGAAAGACGAATCACGACTGTTTATCAAGATGCGTTTTTATATAAGCCTCTTCCAAATCGAAAAGCGCATACGTGGAAAATATTCAATCCGCGGAAGAATCACAGTTGACGTTTGAAACGAGAGTAGAAACATCGTGAAAAACATGAGTACGCTGTTTATGTGCATATTCTACCTTTGCCCAAATTAATCTACAGAGAGTCAGAACTCTAGATTGAATGATTATGGTTTAACGCGACTTTCAACAACTTTTCAGTTATATTACGGCGGCCAGTTCACCTAGTCCTGTGTTTCCCGGCTTTCGCACACCAGTACTCCATACAGCATTATTACGAAGTAACGGGCTGCTTTTCCCCGTCGGACTGATAGCCCATTGCATTGTCACAGTGACTTTTGTCAAACGTCGGGAAAGAATGTTGGCCGAGCTGCGGATAGAACTCACAACCCCTGGATTGACAGTTACCGACTGAGCTACTGCCCAGAACTATAGATAATCTACATATGTCATATCAGCACTCTATCTAAACTGCATACGTCACATTATAAAACCCGTTATTGATCATTTAACCATAGTTGAGCCGTCCCAACATTGTGGACTCTGCGTAAAGTATCGACCCGGATCAGCCTAAGCATGCCGCGCAGGTTAACCCGGGCAGACACTTTTCGCCTCCTGCGGATTTTCTGTTTCAGGAATCGCTACTCTATCTATCCCCCTTTAGACGGAATGTGTCGGCCGGATCAGTCTGCGCGGACAGCGCAGGCTGATCTGGTCGATACATTACGCAGATGTGTATATATATGAGCCGTTCCACGAGGAAACTAACATTGTGGACTCTGCGTAAAGTATCGACCCGGATCAGCTGAAGCATGCCGCACAGGCTTACCCGGATAGACACGTTTCGCCTCCTGCGGATTTTCTGTTTCAGGAATCGCTACTCTATCTATCCCCCTTTAGACGGAATGTGTCGGCCGGATCAGTCTGCGCGGACAGCGCAGGCTGATCTGGTCGATACATTACGCAGATGTGTATATATATGAGCCGTTCCACGAGGAAACTAACATTGTGGACTCTGCGTAAAGTATCGACCCGGATCAGCCTAAGCATGCCGCGCAGGTTAACCCGGGCAGACACTTTTCGCTTCCTGTGGATTTTCTGTTTCAGGAATCACTACTCTATACCTCTATATCCCTGAGACGGAATGTGTCGGCCCGGATTAGTCCGCGCGGACTGATCTGGTTCGATACATTACGCAGAGTCCATAATGTTGGTTTTCTCGCGGGACGGTTCATATGTCTATATACACTTAAATGAATTTTCTCGGTGATAGGATTCTTTTGAGTACCCACAGCACATGATGGTGTATGTACTAACGAAGAAACTGGTCAGAACAGCCAGTTTACTGACTTTGTCTAGAATTCCGAGAGACTTCATAATGGGTTCTATAGAATAATTGGATGACTAGTGGAATACACAAGGCCGAATATAGGGATTTTAATGAAACCGCACTTGACAGGTTGATTGCACCGTCAAATAACTCTCCAACTAAAGAAACTCTAATTAGGCAACTAACTCTCCCAGATTCACTACGATCCTGGTGAATTGCATTGTTTTTTGTTTAACCCTTTCCCTCATATAGTCGCTTTATGACGCCTCTGCAGCAGACGGCTTTTTGAAAACATAGTGCCAAAGGAAGACATTTCTCAAAACGAGCAATTTCTCAATTTGCCACAATGTTTTCCACTTTCAGTCATAGGTTATCCATTCAATTATAGAGATTTTCTATTTTTTGACAAAATATGTTCAAAGTCGTCTGCTGCAGAATTGTCGTATTAGGGAAAGGGTTAACAATACATCTGCAGCAGACGACTTTGAAAACAACTCGGCAAAACTGTGGTCAATCTTAAGAAATAATGACAAATTATAATGTAGAAAAAATGGAGAAATTACTCATTATTAGCAATTACTGCTATTACCATAATGTTCAAAGGTCATCTGCTGCATTGCAAAACAGCTGAACCCAAAGCACTGTAGACCTGTAGACACCCACCCACAAGTGCATGGCAGAATAAAAAGCAATCTGATTTTATAAGTTAATTAGTCAGAGTGAATTTTATCCAGTCTCATATAAAACATAATTATAATAGTTAATAATGCTAAGATCAAGGGGATAAGAAAATTGATGTTGTTATTTAACTCTGCCCAATTGTTCCACCCCTACACAATTACTATAATCTGTTTCGGGTTTTTATGTTTGATATACATATATGAGTCACCTTGATATTAACTTGTGGGTCTTCTACGGAGGCTCACAGTGTGTCAATCCACAGAAGCACAAGTGCATACGTACTTATATATTGATGTTAATAACATATATATAGGATCTGACACGAGTTGTCATTTTATATAAAGTTTTATTAAACGAGTTCAAGAAATGTGTTATTAAACGAGTTCAAGAAATGTGTTATTAAGCGAGCCTAGTAAGAAATTTCTTGGCCGAGTTTAATGAAACTTTATGAAATGACAACGAATGTCAGATTCTTTTTATCACATGACGAAATACAAAGAAAAATCGTTTTTTCGCTGTCAGAAAATAGTCCCAATATGTAACACTTAATAGACTGTTAACTAATCACACACACATACTTTTATGACCAATAATGGTCTCTTTACCTCGTCCATCTATCGCAACGTTTGTGTTTACCGGATACACGTTCTCAGCCATTTTGTAAACATTCGCGAATGAATACACACATAGTGATTCGGTCATGTTATATTACCCGTGTCACATATACAGAAATACGTAATGGGTATATTACATCGGATACAAGTATTGTCATGTGATACACCACTATTCGTTTGGTACGCTAGGCCATGTAATATTAACACACCCCTGTGACTGGTGAAAGCTCAATCAGCATGGCAGCCACAGTCTGACCCTTGCTTGAACCGTAATAGCAGGCTAAATGGGTCTGAATGATTGACGCTCCAGCAGGTCGGGTGGTATTGGTTTCGTATCTGATATTATTTTATCTCGATATGAATATAAGGTGTGGGACAAATATCATCGTACCTCTCCGCCGCGATATGACCTTAGTGTACAACCCACATCAGACTGGAGCTGTTGTAAGCGGTGTAAAACCCATAACAAACACAACAATATTAGCACAAGACATGATAAAGGCAAACTCATGAACAATTTTGAGGCAATATGATGAGGAAAAAATACAATTTTCTGCAAATGATTGACGTTACTTCTAGACATGTTGTACGATATCCATGTCGATAGTTGTGTGTTGTGTGTACATGCGGTACTCCTGCACAGATTTCGGTACCCTACACTTAATCTCGGAATTATGTCGATAGCTGTGTGTACACATTCGTGCATGCGACACTCCTTCACAGATTTCGGTACCCTACATTTAACCTCGGAATTATGTCGATAGCTGTGTGTACACATTCGTGCATGTGGCACCCCTGCACAGATTTCGGTACCCTACACTTAATCTCGGAATTATGTCGATAGCTGTGTGTACACATTTGTGCATGTGGCACTCCTTCACAGATTTCGGTACCCTACATTTAACCTCGGAATTATGTCGATAGCTGTGTGTACACATTCGTGCATGTGGCACTCCTTCACAGATTTCGGTACCCTACACTTAATCTCGGAAATATGTCGATAGCTGTGTGTACACATTCGTGCATGCGACACTCCTTCACATATTTCGGTACGCTACATTTAACCTCGGAATTATGTCGATAGCTGTGTGTACACATTCGTGCATGTGGCACCCCTGCACAGATTTCGGTACCCTACACTTAATCTCGGAATTATGTCGATAGCTGTGTGTACATATTCGTGCATGTGGCACCCCTGCACAGATTTCGGTACCCTACACTTAATCTCGGAATTATGTCGATAGCTGTGTGTACACATTCGTGCATGCGACACTCCTTCACAGATTTCGGTACCTTACATTTAACCTCGGAATTATGACGGAAAGTGATATATATGTAGCTACGCCGATACATTGTGGTGAAGATGCCGGTTTACTGACATCCAACAACTTGCCGCCTCTTAAAATCTCCAAATGTCGTCTTTCGAAGAGTGTGTTAGACTTCCGTTGCACAATTGCCCTTTATTTAAAGAAACCAGGTTTACACGTGAAAGAGAAGCAACATCCGATAGAGTTTTGTTGTTGACAAAATAACCGTTTTCCCGGCCTGTAAGCCATTGCTGCTGTTGTTTTTGTATCTTAAAAATCGTTCCAATATGCACGTGACGTACTAAATTGAGTTATTAACCTAATCTACATATAAATGTAAGCTTAAACTGACGTGGGTACATATAAAGTTAACTGATTTGTTTTCGAAACATAGTTTCTAATCCACATGTTCGACTAGTTTTGATTTTGGTCCACCGATTAAATAAAGCAATAAGTCAATGGATCTATACATTGCTTCGGAATCAGCCGACATTCGACACATTTTCTACAGGAGCTAATAGAAAAACATCGTAGAAAAAAGGAGAAATTGCTTAATCTCATCACTTGCTCCTCTTTCCACAATGTGTCCACTGATGGAGAAATATCCGACTTTTCCGGATAACCCGATATTTTTAACCCCCCTTTCTCTCATACAGAAAATCTGCAGCAGACGACTTTGAAAACACACCCGAACAAATGGGAAAGTCCCTTTAAATGAAAGTAAAATTATTAAATAGAGTTGAAAACATGGTGACAAATGGAGAAATTGCTCGTTTTGAGCAATTTCTTCTTTTGACGCCATGTTTTCAAAAAGGCGTCTGCTGCAGAGGCGTCAGAAAGCGTCTATATGAGGGAAAGTGTTGAAGCAGACGACCCTCAACAGATACCATCCGGTTATCATTTTTTTAACCAATTATAACTATTGACGCCTGATAGCTCAGTCGATACAGTTGAGGGATATCGATTAACCCTTTCCCACTTACAACACATGTGCAGCAGACGGCTTTGACTATATCTACCATAAACATAAACAGTTAATATAAATAAAAGTATCATTATTGAAAAGTGTTTAAAACATTGTGGCAAACGGAGATTTATTTCTCCTTTTGTAACACAGTTTTCAAAAGTCGATTGCTGCAGAGGAGTCAGAAAGTGTATTCAAGATGGAAAGGATAAATGTATCATGAGTTCGAGTCCTAGCTCGACTAACACAAAGCAAAACATCATCTCGTGTAACAACCGTCGTGTATCTCGTATCAATGAGCTAGAGCCAGAACATTAATGCTAGAAGGAGGCAGTTACCCCGGGGGAGGGGGCGTCGTAACGATACTTGTTACAATAAAGCCAAAAAACACACGGACAGATAAACTTGACGTCATGACAAGATTGAAACCAATTTCTTTTTTTTGGGGGGGATGACAAAACTAAATCCTTAACATGTCGATTGTTTACAGTATTTTGAATGATAGATCTATGCAGATGAATAATTCATTACGCTTATTCGTCGGAAAATGACATTTTATGTCAAATGCACATTGGGGACTTGTAGTCCAAAAGTAATCGTATAATCATACTGACGGAGGTCTTTCGGGGGCAAGGGTAAATATATGATATGTGATTAAAGTTTACAAATAGCCTTGTTTAATCCTTATTTGAACCATAAACCCTATGTTGCAGGTTCCCGAAATAGTCATCTCGTCAGAAAGATACCTTTGAAACCCACACTATAGCAATCACATGGAGATTGAAAGTAATATCATGGAAATAACTCAAGTTACATTTCATGATACAGTCAAACTTATATAAGCGGTCACCTATGTTAAGCAGCCAACAACTTGTTTTAAGCATTCAATTGTGTATAAACCAAAACAACTGTTTATCAGCCTCTCCCTTCGGTTGCTGCCTTCGACGAATTTGGCTGTATAGATACCTGCAACCAGAGAACACTTAGGAGAACCATGGTTTATTGATGGTTTAGATAGCATTGAGAACAAAGGCGAACCGTGCGTATTATAACTAAAAAATTGTTGAAAATAAGTAGAGCACCATGCACACAAACACATTATTTTCAACTTGAGACTCCCACATTTGCGCTGACCGAGGCGAATTTGTAAACGAGTCGAAGAGTGATCAATAACGGAAGTACAGCGACGTTTGTTTTAAAACCGTAATTCAATCAGAACCTTTCATCGAAACTGCTAGAAATGCTGTGAACACATGTGACAATGGTTGTTGGAAATTATTAAAATGATGTATTTTCGTTAAAAGGGCACTCTATTCTTCGTTGCTCGTCTAATTTAGTTTAAGCTTTTGTGAAGAAATGTCTCACAGCTTATATTAATCTTTCTCGATATCTGCTTCATTGATATTCAACAAGTGCTCACGCTAAGTGCGCAAGTCAACATGTTCTACATCTTCTTCTTCCTATGTTTGTAAATGACCCATTCTGGGGGCATTTTCTGCTCTCAGGGGATTCGAATCTTGGATATTTGGATCACGATAATGGCGATCCACCATTTTAGCTTCTTTTCATCTCATTCTAATGTCAATGTTACATCGTGTTCCAGTAAGAACAGATGAAAGGTTTGTTCGGCTGCAACTTTGGATAGTCTCCAAACAAACGTTATATCACGTTAACTGCGGGCCGTTAGCGAAAATCTAATTTCTTTCCTCTCTCTTCTCGGATGAAAACCTATACATTTGAAAATTGGCATTTACGTGTTTCTGGTACGGACGTTATGCCGCCTCTGTAGAAGCCGAATACTTATAACACTGTGAGAAAAAGAAAGATGAAATATTCTTTATAATGCATCAAACAGTATTATTACCATTTTTCAAGATTTTTAATACCATTTTAAAATGCTATAAAAAAACACAGAAAGCCTTACATTTCTAATGGGAACATAGGTCTGCATGTATATATGAGCCGTCCCGCGAGAAAACCAACATTGTGGACTCTGCGTAAAGTATCGACCCGGATCAGCCTAAACATGCCGCGCAGGCTTACCCGATTAGACACTTTTCGCCTCCTTTGGATTTTCTGTTTCAGGAATCATTACAATACACCTCTATCCCCCTGAGACGGAATGTGTCGGCCCGGATCAGTCTGCGCGGATTGCGCAGGCTGATCTGGGTCGAAACATCACGCAGAGGCCATACTTTTTTTTCGCGGGACGGCTCATATGTGTATCAGACAATAAGTAAGACCTACATGTAACCTCATTTATTGACAAAGAAGCTTTCGAGAAATTTACACGATTATTGCGCATGTTCGCGTCCGAAATCGTCCAATTCATAGCTGCAAGGAAAAAAATGCCTATTCTAGGATGCCGCAGACAGTCCAAATAATCGAGCGATTGAATACCAAACGCTAGGACTGGGTGATTGAAAAGTCTCTCGGAAAAGATGGGTTGCCAAAAAGTGCATTTACGTCTTTGTGTTGGACAGAAACCAAAATCAATTTCAATCTAGATTAGATATGTCCCGAGAAAGCGTCGTCTGAATATCTATCACGACTTCCAAGAACGTTTCGGAATAAACTTGACAAGGCTCGAATTTCGCAAACCATACTTATCGAAAAGTTATACTTAAAATGTTAAGTCAGGTTGACATAAATAGTTGATGACCAACACTACTTGTCCAGAAATGAAATAGTTAGGCATTCTAAGTAGGAAATCAAAAATGATTTTTAAATTACTTATCGCTAAGTAATGTTAGCAGGGGCGTAGCTTTGCAATAATCAAAATTGTGGACTCTGCGTAAAGTATCGACCCGGACCAACCTAAGCATGTCACACAGGCCTACCCGGATATACACTTTTCGCCTCCTGTGGATTTTCTGTTTCAGGAATAACTAATCTATACACCTATTCCCCTAAGACGGAATGTGTCGGCCGGATAAATCTGCGCGGACAGCGCAGGCTGATCTGGTCGATACATTACGCAGATATCCATCGCCGCAGCTGCATGTTGGGGGCATTTTGAGAAAAAATGTGTAGGCACGTGCCTACAGTGCCTAAAGGGGGCTACGCCCCTGTTTAACATTACTTATCGCTAAGTAATGTTGGTGGAATCGGGGGCAAGGTCTCCTGAATAGTAAAACCTGTGCTAAAAACTACCTTGGAATAGCGCTTCCCTGTCTAAAGCAACAAAAATCTTTAGTTTCCAAATTACTAATTTTCTTCATAAATGACCCTACAATTGAAGATCACATGTGAACAAAGACCATTTTGTTTTGTTCCCATAGATGGTCTTTAAATGCATGTTCCATTGTACATATAAGAAGCATATCGTTGCCCATACTCATATCCTTTATGTTTATAAATACTTAGCAAACAGTTTCGAGGAAAGTTCAGGAACTTGTTAAAGATGAAAGCCATTATTGGTACACGTTCGTATAAGAGTTAAATTAATAACTAACTACCAACAAAAATATTTAATAATATACGACCGCCTATATGATTGATGGTAAATGAACGTTGTTTCAAAACAAAATTCAGTCATATCACGGCGGCAATTTCACCTACTCATGTGTCTCCTGATTTTATTAGACAAGTTCTCCACAAAACTGACTTAAGCATCCGGCTGCTTTCCCACATATTCTTTTATACGTTGAAAGACACAAATGACGCTTGTCACAAAGACTTTTGTAGAACATAGGAAAAAATGTTGGCTGATCTGGGATTCGCAGATGACGTATGCCCTTTGTGTGTAGAGTTAGGGACTTTATGGCTTTATAAGGACGACGCCCGCCTTTTTGTTTGTGTTCCCACGATACTGCTCGCGTTTAAGAGCGGAATGCACGGTTATCTTATAAACGTATACGCTGTTCACTCATTGTTTCTGAAATTTGTTCTATAATTTGTGTACGAGCGTTTTCAAAATCAATGTATATGATTACTGTCAAAACCATATAAGACGAGGACGTATACAACGTAAGGGTTCCCTGGAAGAATGATGTGGGAAGTAGACAACCAGAAAAAAAAACGTCAATCAATCAATCAATCAATCAATCAATACATCAATCAATACATCAATCAATCAATTTAACACTAGGGAATACAGGGGTTACGGGTCAACTCGTGAAACGGCGTTACATCCAATCAATCAATCAATCAATCAATCAATCAATCAATCAATCAATCAATCAATCAATCAATCAATCAATTAATCAATCAATCAATCAATCAACCAATCAGTCAATTAATCAATATAACACTAGGGAATACAGGGGTTATAGTCAGTGAGTTCACTGACGGGTCAACTCGTGACGGCAATTGTCTCAGCTGAGCCAAATGAATAACATCTATTTAATTAACCTCCATCGAATTATATAGCAAAACTCTCCGATTGGATGATATAGATTTTCTCTCTGGAACTTTATGTCCTTTCAAGTACTTGCGTGTTGACCACACGTTCAAGCAATGTATCATATTAACCCTTATCCTGCTGTGCGTGACTAAAACAACTTAATTCCTGTTATTGGCTACGGTAAACAGATTACAACAAAAGAAGAAGTCAGTTAATAGATTACATTTCGAGAAAGGCAAGCCATATTCTCATTGACATTGTTAAACGATTAGAATAATTTAATAGTTCCATATCTACATCTTTCTTTATGGCAAGTATCTTTCTTTTATTCCGGCAATTTGCAATTTGCAATTTGCAATTCTTATTTGGAGTTTCTCTTTACAGAAGTAACAATCTAGCCGTGAGAATATGTTCATAGTATATCATGAAAGAGTATGTTTGGTCCACGTTACGTAAAACAACGTTCAGTGCAACAGTCCAAATGTTCATATGAGTCGTTCCACGAGAATATAACACAGTGGATTTTGCGTAAAGTATCGACCCGGATCAGCCCAAGCATGCCACACAGGCCTACCCGGATAGACACTTTTCGCCTCCTGTGGATTATCTGTTTCAGGAATCACTACTCTATACATCTATCCCCCTAAGACGGAATGTGTCGGCCGGATCAGTCTGCGCGGACAGCGCAGGTTGATCTGGTCGATACATTACGCAGATGTCTATCGCCGCTAGGCTAATCCGGACAGACTAGTTTCGCCTCCTGTGGATTTCATTACTCTATACCTCTATCTCCCTGAGACGGAATTCATTTTTCCCATTGATCAAGAAAAGGTAAACTGTCGCCGTGCTTAAACTGAAATAATATTAGAGACGGCTTTAAACCCCAATTAAGCGAAACAAAGCAAACTGTATTGTCGGTAAAGGTCGTAGTACGCAGCGGGTCGAGGATTAATGAAGAATTGGACACATAAAACTATCCCTTGGTTATAATAACTCCGTCTCTATCCTGATTACTCGTTCTCCATTGTGTTATAAAACAATCGATGTAATTACAACATGCAAATCACCGACCGATGTTATCTGACATTATCATCAGAACTGTATAATCATCAGAGCCTTTGCTGAATTGTATAATCATCCAGAATATATGTTGAATTGTATAATCATCCAGAACCTATGCTGAATTGTATAATCATCCAGAACCTATGCTGAATTGTATAATCATCCAGAATATATGTTGAATTGTATAATCATCCAGAATATATGCTGAATTGTATAATCATCCAGAACCTATGCTGAATTGTATAATCATCCATAATATATGCTGAATTGTATAATCATCCAGAACCTATGCTGAATTGTATAATCATCAGAACCTTTGCTGAATTGTATAATTATCAGAACCTATGCTGAATTGTATAATCATCAGAACCTATGTTGAATTGTATAATTATCAGAACCTATGCTGAATTGTATAATCATCAGAACCTATGCTGAATTGAGCCTATGTTGAATTGTATAATCATCAGAATTTATGCTGAATTGTACAAGAACAATATGCTCAGTTATACAATATACTAGTATTAGTATGATCTACGTAAAGGTGAGACCTTAATGGGACTACGCAACAATGCAATTTAATCTTTGGCATTTTTCCGATAAGCTTTATAATGGTATCTGACGAATTCATCAGAATCTATGCTGAATTGTACAAGAACAATAGGATCGTTCTACAGTTATACACTATACACATAGTATTATGATCTACGTACAGGTGAGACCATAATGGAACTACGCATCCACGCGGTTTGATCTTTGACGTTTTATTTTTTGATAAGCTTTGATAAGCTTTATAAAAAAGAACGGTGTAACTATAACATGCAAATCACCGATCAATGGTATCTGACGAATTGATCAGACTATATGATGAAATTAGCACAAGTACAATCGACTCGTACTACAGACATATCAACCACACAAATGGGACTACGCATTCAATCATTTTGGTATTTTGGCATTCTTTGGAGAACTTTTATAAAAGAGATGTTACAATAACATGCACATTAACCGACCACTATTATCTGATGAGTTCTGACTTTAGTGGTGCCTATAATGATCATTTGACCCTCCCCCTTTTAAAGATTCATTCTCTGTGTCAATGTCCCGGGTTCGATTCCACAGTCGCGACGGTTAGCTTAAGTGCGACATTACATAGCCTAGTACTGGTTTGGTTATCAAGGGTCATGAATAAGTGATCTGTCCCCGTGATATAACTGAACTATTGTTGTAAACGGTGTACAACTCTTTGTCGATTTCTTTTGTAAATACATTTGTAAAGCATTGCGATGCTTTACTTTGCTGTTTACAGCAAATGGCATTAGAAACAAATCGATTGGTGTAATATTAAGGCTATTTTTAACGTTGTTTTAGTTATATCACGGCGGCCAGTTCATTTAACCTTTTCCCTCATATAGACGCTTTCTGACGCCTCTGCTGCAAAATTGTCGTATGAGGGAAAGGGTTAACCATGGTTTCCTTTTTCCTAGCTGTCTAGCAAAACGAACAGGACACACCAGTATATCCAGGCAACAAATAACACAAATGTTTTAGACCGCTTACATCAGGATGAACCAAAGACGTAATCATTGACGAAATGATAAGACCCGTCGCCCAAACTGCCTCAATTCCATACGTCTTTACACGATCATAGAACTAGGATGCAACAAGACAGCTAATTGCTTCATTTAACTCAAGACAAACATCCTTCCATCATTCATTGAAATACACGTTTTAACCCTTTCCCACACATAGCAATTCTACAGCAGTCGACTTTGAAAAGAAAGTGGTAACACTATGGGAACTAGCTATGAATATAGCATTACGCACACTGTAATTATAGAATCAAGATGCAAATATTGGGACAAAAGGCGGATTTGCTTATCCTGAAAAACGTCTCTTTTTGTACCTATATGTTCATAAGTCGCCAGTTGCAAATGCGGCAAAATGCGTTTGCATTTTGAAAATGGTTGAAAATCAAATCAACGAATTGGATGTTTCGCTCTTCAAGCCGTTTGTACTTGTGAAAATTGGGGAAGAACGTTATTGATGGATTTGAAAGGCGTTAACCCTTTCCCTCATACGACAATTCTGCAGCAGACGACGTATTTTGTCAAAACATAGAATATCTCCATAATTGAATGGATAACATATGACTAAAAGTGGAAATCATTGTGTCAAAAGGAGAAATTGCACGTTTTGTGCAATTTCTTCTTTTGTCACTATGTTTTCAAAAAGCCGTCTGCTGCAAACGCGTCAGAAAGCGTCTATATGAGGGAAAGGGTTAACATGCATGTAATTACTTCCTATGCTTCAAAACGCTGTATGTTTCCTCCCCAAATATCGCATCAGAGCGTCTATATACAAATTGTATATTAGCTACAATGTACTCCAAACTCGGGTTTAAAGCAAGCGATGATCAAGATTAGCCTGTATCTTCCCACAGTCCGATCAGGGTATTCACTGTCCGCCATCCACTATAAAGCAACTGACAGCGGTTCGTATATTCTTCAGTCGTCTACTGCAGAGGCGTCAGAAAGCGTAAATTACCATAAAAAGTGAAAACAATAAAAGTACCACAAATGAAACAATGTAGGCCACTAAAGTAAATAAATTTTGTCAGTTTGTCAAGTTTTCTATTGATTTGTTCGTTAAATCAGTTTTAGACACCGCTTACAGCAATATTTCATGTATATAACGGATTTTCCTTGACTTAAAATAGCATTACTACCGGGAAAATATAATTTTTCATGACGAATGGTCCATCAATTGTAATGCTATCCTTGGCATTCTCAGTACCATGGATGGAAACCATTACCTTAATACTAAATATACGGTAAGACTAGACACGGGATTTAACCCCGGCCTCCTGCTTCCATGGCGGACGTTGTTACAATACGGAGTTGATATTTTGTATTTATAACATCAAAAGAAAATAGCAATTAGTTGTTATATTCCCGTAACCCTTTCCCACATTCAGACGCTTTCTGACACATCCGAAGCAGCTCCCGAGCCAACGACTTCTAAAAAACATAGTGCCAAAAGGAGAAATTCTTCAAAACGAGCTATTTCTCTTTTTGCCACAATGTTTTCAACTCTATTTAACAATTCAAATCTCAATTATGAATTTTATTCACGTATTAGCCAGTATGTTTACAAAGTATTCTGCTTCATAAGTGTTGTATCTGGGAAAGGGTTAAAGTTCAAATGGCTCTAAACATAATCTTAATGCAATACGAGACTATAAATATTTACCTGCAGTCTGCTATGATAAATGATTTCCGACATTTAACCTCGTCAGTCAGTAAATGGCAAAGTGATTTGAGACACGTCACGAACAAACCGGTCTTCAGATCATTGCGAGCAGTGAAGACCCAGATCAGCACAGTCTATCTAGTCGGACAAGCCTAATGCAAGTTCCTGTTAGAATGGTCGTTAGACCCTATAACATACGATGCAATGATGTGATTGGATTGTTAATGTGATTTATCTTAATGCGTCTATGGGTCGGTTTACGTTTGACGTGGATACAACAGGTATGTATAGGTACAATGAAGGGAATTCACAGTCTACCCAATATATAGCCGAGTGCGAGGGCAAACTACGTCAGAAAACGAATGCACAGTCTACCCAATATATAGCCGAGTACTAGGGTAAACAACGTCAGAAAACGAATGCACAGTCTACCCCAGACGAATTATTTCTGTTTATCAATGTTTGTTTTGTTTGTGTTATGTTTTACGTCGTTTTCAACAAAGTTTCAGTTATATCACGGTGTTTCCTTGGTAATTTGCAAGTACTTCTGCTTCTTTTACACTAGCGAGTCAGTTGTAATGCTAACCATACAACACTGAATCGCAACGGAGTAATAGCCATTGCTACGGATGTTAAAGTATTTGGTTTGACCCGACCTGGGAACGAACCTGTGACCTCCCGCACCCGAGATGATGGTTTGTTGATGGTTTGTTGTACTCTGTGTTAGCTTCGACGCTGGTAAATTGGCTTCTAAATTTAGTTTAACATCACTCCCACAGCCTGATCTACTTCAGGTTTCTCTAAATTGTTATTAACCCACATATAACAAATCTGCAACAGCCGACTTTAGAAAAGGTTTTGGCAAATATATGAATCATTTATGTAATGATATCAAGTAGAGTTTAAAACAAAGCGGCAAAAGAAGAAATTTCTCCTTATGAGTCTTTTTTTACAATGTTTTCAAAACTCTTTTGCTGAAGATGCGTCTATATACATCTGTATGTGGAAAAGGGTTACGTTAACAGTGCATATTCTGATCAATATATAGACCGATCTATATCTACACTGATCGAAATTGTCCAAAGGCCTATCGTCCCAATGGAAAGATTGATTCCGTTTCAGCCTGACGTGACAACTGGTCCCCTCCATTAACAAATCCATTATAACGCGTATTTTCTAGAACTGTTGATTCTATAAATTGAATCAGATGTACGGACTTTAAGTGCGTCGAGAAGGCGAGAAGGATAGTCCATTTGCCTACAGTATGAGTAATAATATTTGGCGGGATTCATATGTTTACTATATTAGCAGGACTCATCGATACCGCCAAATGTAAACACTTGGCTAATGACGATCGTGCTCCTGTGGCTGGAGGATACTTGATAAGAATGGCAGCCGCAGTCTGACCCTCGCTTGAACCGTAAGAGCCGGCATATTGGGTCTGAACGTTTGGATTCAATGCAACTATTGAGCTCCAGCAGGTGTTGTGTTATTGGTTTCATACCGTATATATTTTGTTATCTCGATGTACTTTTAAGGTGTGGGACCAATAACAGTTTTGCTGTCCCCCACCCACAGGATATGACAGTAGCTGTTGAAAGCGGCGTAAAACTCTAAACATACAAACACACAGATGATCTCCGTAACAAAAACATCGAGGGCTTGGTGTGAAACAGTTGTAACTAAAATCGGTATATTTTTTACCAAGTTTAATCACCAGGCAATGACGTCTTTATAAGCGTTAATTCATTTTTCTTGGTAAACAATGGAAATTTAGGTGCCATTGCTTGTTCTGAGCAATGGCACCTAAATTTGCATTGTTTACAAAGGGGTCAAAATAGGTTTATAGTTACAACCGTTTCACGCCAAGCCCTCGATATAGTTTATTAATTCTCCATTGATAACAATCGTGGTTTCCACCAATGCTACCATCGCCAATCCAAACACTTATATCGCAGATAATTGGAAACGCAGAATTCTACCGACATTGTTGACAAAACCAGTGTTTAATATTTTAATTTATTACATACCTATCCAAATTTTGCATTGAAATTTAAGTGACATAAAATCAATATCAATGTTTAAAAAAATGATAACTAACACTGTGACGATAACACTTTTAGTTTTTTTTTATATCATCACTAGTGATGATATCATTTTTGCCGGAACTACTTTTTCTAGGAATTTAAAAAAAACCGAGACCGAATACTAGGAAAATGACGTCACGTCAGCGGTTTTGACGTCATAACGCTAGTCATTTGGCGCCAAATAGAAGCAGCAGTATTTGGTTACGTAAAATTCATACGCCTAAGGCCAAGTCATTTTTTTTTTATATGTTTCTTTAAAATAAAGGGGAGATTTATTCCAGATATATAATAAATAGAATAACTAACTGCATGTTTTTGATATAGAAATTATGTCACTCGGGAACAAAGGGGTAATTTGGTGTAAAAAAACTCAACCTACGGTTTCGTGATTTTAACCAAATTACCCCTTTTTTCCCTTGTGACATAAATTCTATATCAAAAACATGCAGTTAGTTATTCTCTATTTATTACATACCTATCCAAATTTTGCATTGAAATTTAAGTGACATAAAATCAATATCAATTTAAAAAAAAAAGATAACTAACACTGTGACGATAACACTTTTAGTTTTTTTATATCATCACTAGTGATGATATCATTTTTGCCGGAACTACTTTTTTTTTAGATTTGGAACATCTTTGGAATTTAAAGTGGGTTTAATACTAGGAATTTAAAAAAAACTGAGACCGAATACTAGGAAAATGACGTCACGTCAGCGGTTTTGACGTCATAACGCTAGTCATTTGGTGCAAAATAGAAGCAGCAGTATTTGGTTACGTAACATTCATACGCCTAAGGCCAAGTCATTTTTTTTTTATATGTTTCTTTAAAATAAAGGGGAGATTTATTCCAGATATATAATAAATAGAATAACTAACTGCATGTTTTTGATATCGAATTTATGTCACTCGGGAGCAAAGGGGTAATTTGGTGTAAAATCACTCAACCTACGGTTTCGTGATTTTAACCAAATTACCCCTTTTTTCCCTTGTGACATAAATTCTATATCAAAAACATGCAGTTAGTTATTCTCTATATTTTGTCATAATTAAAGTGAAAATACACATTTTCGATCATTCGAAGAGACTAAGCAATGTAAATCATTATGTCTCGTGTTCAATTGTAGGAAGTGAAAGCACTTTTCATATACGTATTATTTTCCAAAGATTGATTGATTGATTGGGACTTAACGTCGATTTTAACAATTGTCCAGTCTTTCACGGTTGCCAGTTCACATTCTCCTAGCTTTCTCACGTCAGTACTCAACACAACATACTTTCCAAGCAACTGGCTGCTTATCTACTTAGACTGTTAGCCTTTTGGTGAAAGACGAACGACACGTGTCACAGTGACTTTTGTCATGTTTGTCAAGCTAGGATTCGAACTCAAAACCCCTGGATTGACAGCCCGTGTCGCTACCGACTGAGCTACCGGGGATCGGCTATTTTCAAAAGGAAAGAACAACGTTATCACATTTGGAGAATAAGAAACTTTGTATTCATACTTTTATGTGTTATCTCTAAAGTTCTGGTTTGACAGAATAAATATGCGCACAACATCAAATTCATATCAGATAACAAAAAGTCAATCGTTTAGTGTAAATTACAGTGACATTTGCCATTGACTTTATATTACCCCTTTTCACCCATACAGACACTTTCTGACGACGCTGCAGCAAATTACTTTTGGAAACATTGTGACAAAAGGGGAACATGCTCATGATGAGCAATTTCTCCTCGGACCATTATGTTTCAACTTTTTTCTAAAACCAAACACTTATATAGAGAGTTTTTCCATTTTTTTCTTGACCCTCATACGACAAATCTGCAGCAGACGACTTTGAACATATTTTGTCAACAAATGGAAAATCTTTATAATTGAATGGATAACTTATGACTAAAAGTGGAAAACATTGTGGCAAAAGGAGAAATTGCTCGTTTTGAGCAATTTCTTCTTTTGTCACTATGTTTTCAAAAAGCCGTCTGCTGCAGGCGTCAGAAAGCGTCTATATGAGGGAAAGGGTTAAGATGATTTCGAATTCGTTTCGTTGTATACGGGTAAGAGTGAAGACCTAAAGTGCAGTCTGCTTTGAAAAAAGATGAGAAAACAATACTTTTAATCGTTTGAACATTAGACATGCACTACAGGTATAAACATATTGTGCGATAAGGAGGCGTCGATTGCTGTGAAAATGTCCACTTGTTTCCACGCTATTTTCTTTCTGTTCCAGCGGGTTAACATGTTATCTGTATACGATCTTATAGAAAAGAGTTAAAACAGTTGTAATTAATGATTTCTGTGTTAACGATTTTTAATCCAGTATCCGATTTCCGTTTTCATAACTACTGCTAGCTTAATTCCCAAACCAGGCGGATCGTCACCTCATTACAGGAAGTAACTATGTGTTTTTAACGCAAACATCCATTTGAGCATGGCCGCATGAAAACTGACCCTACGAACTTATATGTGATTCCATAAAGTCTAATAAGGGTCTTACTTGATCACCATCATGTGAGTCGAGCGAATTTCAATGTAATTAAAACATTGATAGATCATATCACTAGAAGAATGTGTGAGGTATTTTAAAATTCGGTCAAACTTCCTCTGCCGAATCCCAAAAGGTGCTACCATTATCCTTGAATATTACAAAGGTTATGCATGCGCTTTGAGAAATCAATTTTCCATCAACTAGTATCGAACAATGAAGATTGTACTGCAAGAAAGAGCAGTATGACCTCCATCTTCATCTTTGACAAAAATATCGCACAAAATCGCGCATATCTGGTTAATTAAACTTAAATATGTTAATACACGCGTTCATACACGGCGTGACCAAAATTATGTTCTCCCTGTAAGTCAAACCTAAATAAATACATGAGGTATTCACATGTGTTTTACAATATATACCTGGGCAAAAGTTAAGCACCACTTGGAACACATTCATATGTATTCAAAACGTGAATAAAGCACTTATGGAGAAACACCACAGCGGAATTGGTTCCGGGTCGTAGTACTGGCTTAAATGGACCCCATTGAAATATTGAAGTAGCAGTTCTCCTTCAGTGTTTCATTGGGATGAGAAGTCGTAGAGGTGTAACGTGTTCATCTGCTTTCAGCTTAAGTATTCCGGTTATTCGTATATATTGCAGGACTATTTTGTGCTGCGGGATGCCAAGAAGGTTGTGGGTCACTGCAGTCCGGTTAAGGCTTCCAACAAGAAATTCTCACCGTTGATGTGTACGATTGGGAACAATAAAAATAGCCCAGTTTGTTTGACTTCCTTTTGCTAATATTTGAGGACAGTAAATGAACTGTTCAAAACAAAAGCCAAAAAGACAATTTCCCTTGTGTATATACAAAACAGCAAAGGTAATAAAACACCCATTTTGACGCTTCATTTATTCGCATACGCGCAAGAAATCACAGATTGTGCCTTTCTGGTCGCAGCGTTCGATATAGGTGCTATCCCGTGCGATCTATACAGGAATGGGAGATTCGTTTGTAAAACAGATTGGAACACTTTTCCTCAGCGTTGATTTCTTCCATAAACAGGCGTGGGGGAATGACTTAATCAGGGCTACATGTGTTTACACCCGATGTTGACATTGCCATAGCTGTGTGAAGTTAGCTAAACATACGACATTCGACATTCGACATTCAAAAGTTGGAAAAAAAAACGAATGTCGTGCTTGCACGACATTCGACATTCGACATTCAGAAGTTGGAAAAAAAAACGAATGTCGTGCTGGCACGACATTCGACATTCGACATTCAAAAGTTGAAAAAAAAAAAACGAATGTCGTGCTGGCACGACATTCGACATTCGACAATCAAAAAATAAAACTTCAAAAAATTGAATGTCGTGCTGGCACGACATTCGACATTCGACAATCAAAAGTTGAAAAAAAAAAAACGAATGTCGTGCTGGCACGACATTCGACATTCGACATTCAAAAAATAAAACCTCAACAAATTGAATGTCGTGCTGGCACGACATTCGACATTCGACATTCAAAAGTTGAAAAAAAAAAAACCAATGTCGTGCTAGCACGACATTCGACATTCGACATTCGACATTCAAAAAATAAAACTTCAAAAAATTGAATGTCGTGCTGGCACGACATTCGACATTCGACATTCAAAAGTTGGAAAAAAAACGAATGTCGTGCTAGCACGACATTCGACATTCGACATTCAAAAAATAAAACTTCAAAAAATTGAATGTCGTGCTGGCACGACATTCGACATTCGACATTCAAAAGTTGGAAAAAAAAACGAATGTCGTGCTGGCACGACATTCGACATTCGACATTCAAAAAATAAAACTTCAAAAAATTGAATGTCGTGCTGGCACGACATTCGACATTCGACATTCAAAAGTCGGAAAAAAAACCGAATGTCGTGCTGGCACGACATTCGACATTCGACATTCAAAAGTTGAAAAAAGATCTCAAGGGAGTGCAACAACGGCCTTAAGGCGGATTTCACCCGAGTCTGCCGCGTGTATTACGGGGAGCACTTACGCCTACAAGCCCTTGTCACAGGAGTCGAACAAAAAAAAATCACAATGGAGTGGAACACTTTTTTTTTTTCTTACGGGCGTGGAACAACGGCCTTAAGGCGGATTTCTACTCGAGTCTGCTGCGTGTATTACGTGGAGCACTTGGGCCTACAAACCCTTGTCACGGCAGTCGAACAAAAAAAAAAGATCACAATGGAGTGGAACACTTTTATTTTTTTTCTTACGGGCGTGGAACAACGGCCTTAAGGCGGATTCCTACTCGAGTCTGCTGCGTGTATTACGGGGAGCACTTGGGCCTACAAGCCCTTGTCACGGCAGTCGAACAAAAAAAAAATCACAATGGAGTGGAACACTTTTTTGTTTTTGTTTCGGGCGTGGAACAACAGCCTTAAGGCGGATTTCTACCGGAGTCTGCTGCGTGTTTTACGGGGAGGACTCTGCTGCTAGTCGGGGAAATGTAAGCATGCTCTTTAAGGCAGGTCCCGCAGTCTACCCGCGCTTACGGCGAAGTGCTGAGCTTTGTTTTACGCTAGCACTCCGCTGCTAGTAGGGGAAATGTGCGCCGGTGCCGCACATGATATACGGCCGGTCCCGCAGTCTAGCCGCGATTAAGGCGAAGTGCTGAGCCTTGATTTAGGCGAGCAATCAGCTGCTTTTAGGGGAAATGTGAGCCGGGGTCGCATACGCTATAAGGCAGGCCCTGCAGTCTACATTCGACATTGGAAATTCAAAAACGAATGTCGTGCTGGCACGACATTCGACATACGACATTCAAAAATTAAAACTTTAAAAAATACGAATGTCGTGCTGGCACGACATACGACATTCGACATTCAAAAGTTGAAAACAAAACCGAATGTCGTGCTGGCACGACATTCGACATTCGACATTCAAAAGTTGGAAAAAAAACGAATGTCGTGCTGGCACGACATTCGACATTCGACATTCAAAAGTTGAAAAAAAAAACCGAATGTCGTGCTGGCACGACATTCGACATTCGACATTCAAAAAATAAAACTTAAAAAAATTGAATGTCGTGCTGGCACGACATTCGACATTCGACATTCAAAAGTCGGAAAAAAAACCGAATGTCGTGCTGGCACGACATTCGACATTCGACATTCAAAAGTTGAAAAAAAATCTCAAGGGAGTGGAACAACGGCCTTAAGGCGGATTTCACCCGAGTCTGCCGCGTGTATTACGGGGAGCACTTAGGCCTACAAGCCCTTGTCACGGCAGTCGAACAAAAAAAAAAGATCACAATGGAGTGGAACACTTTTATTTCTTTTCTTACGGGCGTGGAACAACGGCCTTAAGGCGGATTCCTACTCGAGTCTGCTGCGTGTATTACGGGGAGCACTTGGGCCTACAAGCCCTTGTCACGGCAGTCGAACAAAAAAAAATCACAATGGAGTGGAACACTTTTTTGTTTTTGTTTCGGGCGTGGAACAACAGCCTTAAGGCGGATTTCTACCGGAGTCTGCTGCGTGTTTTACGGGGAGCACTCTGCTGCTAGTCGGGGAAATGTAAGCCGGGGCCGCATACTCTTAAAGGCAGGTCCCGCAGTCTACCCGCGCTTACGGCAAAGTACAGAGCTTTGTTTTACGCTAGCACTCCGCTGCTAGTAGGGGAAATGTGCGCCGGTGCCGCATATGATATACGGTCGGTCCCGCAGTCTAGCAGCGCTTAAGGCGAAGTGCTGAGCCTTGATTTAGGCGAGCAATCGGCTGCTAGTAGGGGAAATGTGAGCCCGGGTCGCATACGCTATAAGGCAGTCCCTGCAGTCTACATTCGACATTGGAAATTCAAAAACGAATGTCGTGCTGGCACGACATTCGACATACGACATTCAAATATTAAAACTTTAAAAAATCGAATGTCGTGCTGGCACGGGACAGCTACCAGGGCCGTAAGTCGAATTTCTACCCCAATTTACCGCATAATTTAAAGGGAGCACTCGGTCCTAGAGGCCATAGTCAAGGCAGTCGAAGCCCGAACATTTCACAATGGAGTGGAACACTTTTTTTTTTTTTTCACGGGACAGCTACCAGGGCCGTAAGTCGAATTTCTACCCGAATTTACCGCATAATTTAAAGGGAGCACTCGGTCCTAGAGGCCATTGTCAAGACAGTCGAAGCCCGAACATTTCACAATGGAGTGGAACACTTTTTTTTTTTTTTCACGGGACAGCTACCAGGGCCGTAAGTCGAATTTCTACCCGAATTTACCGCATAATTTAAAGGGAGCACTCGGTACTAGAGGCCTTAATCAAGGCAGTCGAAGCCCGAACATTTCACAATGGAGTGGAACACTTTTTTTTTTTTTTTTCACGGGACAGCTACTAGGGCCGTAAGTCGAATTTCTACCCGAGTTTACCGCGTAATTCAAGGGAGCACTCGGTACTAGAGGCCATAGTCAAGGCAGTCGAAGCCCGAAAATTTCACAATGGAGTGGAACACTTTTTTTATTTTTTTCACGGGACAGCTACCAGGGCCGTAAGTCGAATTTCTACCCGAATTTACCGCGTAATTTAAAGGGAGGACTCGGTACTAGAGGCCTTAATCAAGGAAGTCGAATTTCTACCCGAATTTGCCGCGTAATTTAAAGGGAGCACTCGGTACTAGAGGCCTTAATCAAGGAAGTCGAAGCCTGAACATTTCACAATGGAGTGGAACACTTTTTTTTTTTTTTCACGGGACAGCTACTAGGGCCGTTAGTCGAATTTCTACCCGAGTTTACAGCGTAATTCAAGGGAGCACTCGGTACTAGAGGCCTTAATCAAGGCAGTCGAAGCCCGAACATTTCACAATGGAGTGGAACACTTTTTTTTTTTTTTTTTCACGGGACAGCTACTAGGGCCGTAAGTCGAATTTCTACCCGAGTTTACAGCGTAATTCAAGGGAGCACTCGGTACTAGAGGCCATAGTCAAGGCAGTCGAAGCCCGAACATTTCACAATGGAGTGGAACACTTTTTTTTTTTTTTTTCACGGGACAGCTACCAGGGCCGTAAGTCGAATTTCTACCCGAATTTACCGCATAATTTAAAGAGAGCACTCGGTCCTAGAGGCCTTAGTCAAGGCAGTCGAAGCCCGAACATTTCACAATGGAGTGGAACACTTTTTTTTTTTTTTTTCACGGGACAGCTACTAGGGCCGTAAGTCGAATTTCTACCCGAGGCCTTAATCAAGGAAGTCGAATTTCTACCCGAATTTGCCGCGTAATTTAAAGGGAGCACTCGGTACTAGAGGCCTTAATCAAGGAAGTCGAAGCCTGAACATTTCACAATGGAGTGGAACACTTTTTTTTTTTTTTTCACGGGACAGCTACTAGGGCCGTAAGTCGAATTTCTACCCGAGTTTACCGCGTAATTCAAGGGAGCACTCGGTACTAGAGGCCTTATAGTCATGACATTCAAAAGTTGGAAAAAAAACGAATGTCGTGCTGGCACGACATTCGACATTCGACATTCAAAAAATAAAACTTCAACAAATCGAATGTCGTGCTGGCACGACATTCGACATTCGACATTCAAAAGTTGAAAAAAGATCTCACGGGAGTGGAACAACGGCCTTAAGGCGGATTTCTACCCGAATCTGCCGCGAGTATTACGGGGAGCACTTGGGCCTACAAGCCCTTGTCAGGGGAGTCGAACAAAAAAAAAATCACAATGGAGTGGAACACTTTTATTTTTTTTTCTTACGGGCGTGGAACAACGGCCTAAGGCGGATTTCTACCCGAGTCTGCTGCGTGCGTGTATTACGGGGAGCACTTGGGCCTACAAGCCCTTGTCACGGCAGTCGAACAAAAAAATATCACAATGGAGTGGAACACTTTTATTTTTTTTCTTACGGGCGTGGAACAACAGCTTTAAGGCGGATTTCTACCCGAGTCTGCTGCGTGTATTACGGGGAGCACTCTGCTGCTTTTTGGGGAAATGTAAGCCGGGGCTGCATACTCGTTAAGGCAGGTCCCGCAGTCTAAACGCGCTTACGGCGAAGTGCTGAGCTTTGTTTTACGCTAGCACTCCGCTGCTAGTAGGGAAAATGTGCGCCGGTGCCGCATATGATATACGGCCGGTCCCGCAGTCTACCCGCGATTACAGCGAAGTGCTGAGCCATGATTTATGCGAGCACTCCGCTGCTAGTAGGGGAAATGTGCGCCTGGGCCGCATATGCTATACGGCAAATCAGGCCCCAACGCACATTTTCCCAGCAATATGCGGAGTGCTGCCTTGAAACTAGGAGAGCACTTCGCCGGCAGCGCGGGTTCTAACGGCGGGACTGCCTTGTAGCAAATCAGGGCCCAGCGCACATTTCCCCAGTCATATGCGGAGTGCTGCCTTGAAACAAGGGGAGCACTTCGCCGTCAGCGCGGATTCTAACGGCGGGACTGCCTTGTAGCAAATTCGGCCCCGGCGCACATTTCCCGAGGCATACGCAGAGTGCTGTCTGGAAACAAGGCGATGATTTCGCCGTCAGCGTGGGTAAACAGCAGGACTTCCTTATAGCAAATTCGGCCTCAGCGCACATTTCCTCGGCCATACGCCTCTAAAACTAGGCGAGGACTTCGCCTTCAGCGCTGGATTCATCGGCAGGACTGCCTTATTGCAAATTCGGCCCCAGCGCACATTTCCCCAGCCATATGCAGAGTGCTGCTTTGAGACAAGAAGAGCACTTTACTGTCAGCGCAAGTTCTAACGGCGGGACTGCCTTGTAGCAAATAAGGCCGTTGTTCCACGCCCGTAAGAAAAAAAATAAAAGTGTTCCACTCCATTGTGTTTTTGTTTTTTTCGACTCCCGTGACAAGGGCTTGTGCTCCCCGTAATACACGCAGAAGACTCGAGTAGAAATCCGCCGTAAGGCCGTTGTTAAGGCGGATTTCTACCCGAGTCTGCTGCGTGTATTACGGGGAGCACTCTGCTGCTAGTTGTGGAAATGTAAGTCGGGGCTGCATACTCGTTAAGGCAGGTCCCGCAGGCCGAATTTGCTACAAGGCAGTCCCGCCGTTAGAATCCGCGCTGACGGCGAAGTGCTCCCCTTGTTTCAAGACAGCACTCCGCATATGACTGGGGAAATGTGCGCTGGGCCCTGATTTGCTACAAGGCAGTCCCGCCGTTAGAACCCGCGCTGCCGGCGAAGTGCTCTCCTAGTTTCAAGGCAGCACTCCGCATATTGCTGGGAAAATGTGCGTTGGGGCCTGATTTGCCGTATAGCATATGCGGCCCAGGCGCACATTTCCCCTACTAGCAGCGGAGTGCTAGCGTAAAAGGAGGTTCAGCACTTCGCCGTAAGCGCACGTAGACTGCGGGACCTGCCTTATAGCGTATTCGGTCCCGGCTCACATTTCCCCTACTAGCAGCCGAGTGCTCGCATAAATCAAGGCTCAGCACTTCCCCGTAAACGCGGGTAGACTGCGGGACCGGCCGTATATCATATGCGGCACCAGCGCTCATTTCCTACTAGCAGCGGAGTGCTAGCGTAAAACAAAGCTCAGCACTTCGCCGTAAGCGCGGGTAGACTGCGGGAACTGCCTTAAAGAGTATGGGGCCCCGGCTTACATTTCCCCGACTAGCAGCAGAGAGCTCCCCGTAATACACGCAGCAGACTCGGGTAGAAATACGCGTTAAGGCTGTTGTTCCACGCCCGTAAGAAATAAAATAAAAGTGTTCCACTCCATTGTGATTTTTGTTTTGTTCGACTCTCGTGACAAGGTCTTGTAGGCCTAAGTGCTCCCCGTAATACACGCAGCAGACTCGGGTAGAAATCCGACTTAGGCCGTTGTTCCACGCTTGTAAGATAAAAATAAAAGTGTCCCGACATTCGACATTCAAAAGTTGAAAAAAAAAAAAAAAAAAAAAAATCGAATGTCGTGCTGGCACGACATACGACATTCGACATTCAAAAGTTGGAAAAAAAATCTTACGGGAATGGAACAACGACCTTAAGGCGGATTTCTACCCGAGTCTGCCGCGTGTATTACGGGGAGCACCTGGGCCTACAAGCCCTTGTCTAACAAAAAAAAAATCACAATGGAGTGGAACACTTTTATATTTTGTCTTACGGGCGTTGAACAACGGCCTTACGGCGGATTTCTACTCGAGTCTTCTGCGTGTATTACGGGGAGCACAAGCCCTTGTCAAGGGAGTGCTAGCGTAAAAGAAGGTTCAGCACACTTCGCCGTAAGCGCGCGTTGACTGCGGGACCTGCCTTATAGCGTATTCGGCCCCGGCTCACATTTCCCCTACTAGCAGCCGAGTGCTCGCATAAATCATGGCTCAGCACTTTGCCGTAATCGCGGGTAGACTGCGGGACCGGTCGTATATCATATGCGGCACCAGCGCACATTTTCCCTACTAGCAGCGGAGTGCTAGCGTAAAACAAAGCTCAGCACTTCGCCGTAAGCGCGGTTAGACTGCGGGACCTGCCTTAACGAGTATGCGGCCCCGGCTTACATTTCCACAACTAGCAGCAGAGTGCTCCCCGGAATACACGCAGCAGACTCGGGTAGAAATCCGCCTTAAAGCTGTTGTTCCACGCCCGTAAGAAAAAAAATAAAAGTGTTCCACTCCATTGTGATTTTTTTTTTGTTCGACTGCCGTGACAAGGGCTTGTAGGCCCAAGTGCTCCCCGTAATACACGCAGCAGACTCGGGTAGAAATCCGCCTTAGGCCGTTGTTCCACGCCCGTAAGAAAAAAAAATAAAAGTGTTCCACTCCATTGTGATTTTTTTTTTGTTCGACTCCCCTGACAAGGGCTAATAGGCCCAAGTGCTCCCCGTAATACACGCGGCAGACTCGGGTAGAAATCCGCCTTAAGGCTGTTGTTCCACTCCCGTGAGATCTTTTTTCAACTTTTGAATGTCGAATGTCGAATGTCGTGCCAGCACGACATTCGATTTGTTGAAGTTTAATGTTTTGAATGTCGAATGTCGAATGTCGTGCCAGCACGACATTCGTTTTTTTTCCAACTTTTGAATGTCATGACTATAAGGCCTCTAGTACCGAGTGCTCCCTTGAATTACGCGGTAAACTCGGGTTGAAATTCGACTTACGGCCCTAGTAGCTGTCCCGTGAAAAAAAAAAAAAAAAGTGTTCCACTCCATTGTGAAATGTTCGGGCTTCGACTGCCTTGACTATGGCCTCTAGGACCGAGTTGCTCCCTTTAAATTATGCGGTAAATTCGGGTAGAAATTCGACTTACGGCCCTGGTAGCTGTCCCGTGAAAAAAAAAAAAAAAAGTGTTCCACTCCATTGTGAAATGTTCGGGCTTCGACTGCCTTGACTATGGCCTCTAGGACCGAGTGCTCCCTTTAAATTATGCGGTAAATTCGGGTAGAAATTCGACTTACGGCCCTGGTAGCTGTCCCGTGAAAAAAAAAAAAAAATGTGTTCCACTCCATTGTGAAATGTTCGGGCTTCGACTGCCTTGACTATGGACTCTAGGACCGAGTGCTCCCTTTAAATTATGCGGTAAATTGGGGTAGAAATTCGACTTACGGCCCTAGTAGCTGTCCCGTGCCAGCACGACATTCGATTTTTTAAAGTTTTAATATTTGAATGTCGTATGTCGAATGTCGTCCCAGCACGACATTCGTTTTTGAATTTCCAATGTCGAAGGTAGACTGCAGGGCCTGCCTTATAGCGTATGCGACCCGGGCTCACATTTCCCCTACTAGCAGCCGATTGCTCGCCTAAATCAAGGCTCAGCACTTCGCCTTAAGCGCGGCTAGACTGCGGGACCGGCCGTATATCATATGCGGCACCGGCGCACATTTCCCCTACTAGCAGCGGAGTGCTAGCGTAAAACAAAGCTCTGTACTTTGCCGTAAGCGCGGGTAGACTGCGGGACCTGCCTTAAAGAGTATGCGGCCCCGGCTTACATTTCCCCGACTAGCAGCAGAGTGCTCCCCGTAAAACACCCAGCAGCCTCCGGTAGAAGTCCGCCTTAAGGCTGTTGTTCCACGCCCGAAACAAAAACAAAAAAGTGTTCCACTCCATTGTGATTTTTTTTTGTTCGACTGCCGTGACAAGGGCTTGTAGGCCCAAGTGCTCCCCGTAATACACGCAGCAGACTCGAGTAGGAATCCGCCTTAAGGCCGTTGTTCCACGCCCGTAAGAAAAAAAATAAAAGTGTTCCACTCCATTGTGATCTTTTTTTTTTGTTCGACTGCCGGGACAAGGGTTTGTAGGCCCAAGTGCTCCACGTAATACACGCAGCAGACTCGAGTAGAAATCCGCCTTAAGGCCGTTGTTCCACGCCCGTAAGAAAAAAAAAAGTGTTCCACTCCATTGTGATTTTTTTTTGTTCGACTCCCGTGACAAGGGCTTGTAGGCCTTAGTGCTCCCCGTAATACACGCGGCAGACTCGGGTGAAATCCGCCTTAAGGCCGTTGTTGCACTCCCTTGAGATCTTTTTTCAACTTTTGAATGTCGAATGTCGAATGTCGTGCGAGCACGACATTCAATTTTTTGAAGTTTTATTTTTTTGAATGTCGAATGTCGAATGTCGTGCCAGCACGACATTCGGTTTTTTTTTTTCAACTTTTGAATGTCGAATGTCGAATGTCGTGCCAGCACGACATTCGTTTTTTTTTTTTCAACTTTTGAATGTCGAATGTCGAATGTCGTGCCAGCACGACATTCGATTTTTTTTCCAACTTTCGAATGTCGAATGTCGAATGTCGTGCCAGCACGACATTCGGTTTTTTTTTTCCAACTTTTGAATGTTGAATGTCGAATGTCGTGCCAGCACGACATTCAATTTTTTGAAGTTTTATTTTTTTGAATGTCGAATGTCGAATGTCGTGCCAGCACGACATTCGGTTTTTTTTTTCCAACTTTTGAATGTCGAATGTCGAATGTCGTGCCAGCACGACATTCAATTTTTTGAAGTTTTATTTTTTGAATGTCGAATGTCGAATGTCGTGCTAGCACGACATTCGTTTTTTTTTCCAACTTTTGAATGTCGAATGTCGAATGTCGTGCCAGCACGACATTCAATTTTTTGAAGTTTTATTTTTTGAATGTCGAA
Source organism: Serripes groenlandicus (assembly GCA_031761405.1). Lineage (NCBI taxonomy): Eukaryota > Metazoa > Mollusca > Bivalvia > Cardiida > Cardiidae > Serripes > Serripes groenlandicus. The sequence continues at coordinate 218,724,519 of JASEVX010000001.1, forward strand.
TGTCGAATGTCGTGCTAGCACGACATTCGTTTTTTTTTCCAACTTTTGAATGTCGAATGTCGAATGTCGTGCCAGCACGACATTCAATTTTTTGAAGTTTTATTTTTTGAATGTCGAATGTCGAATGTCGTGCTAGCACGACATTGGTTTTTTTTTTTTCAACTTTTGAATGTCGAATGTCGAATGTCGTGCCAGCACGACATTCGGTTTTTTTTTCTTCAACTTTTGAATGTCGAATGTCGAATGTCGTGCCAGCACGACATTCAATTTTTTGAAGTTTTATTTTTTGAATGTCGAATGTCGAATGTCGTGCTAGCACGACATTCGTTTTTTTCTTTTCAACTTTTGAATGTCGAATGTCGAATGTCGTGCCAGCACGACATTCGGTTTTTTTTCCAACTTCTGAATGTCGAATGTCGAATGTCGTGCCAGCACGACATTCGTTTTTTTTTCCAACTTTTGAATGTCGAATGTCGAATGTCGTATGTTTAGCTAACTTCACACAGCTCATTGCCATTATTAAATTAAGTAAACACGTTTATCTCGTTTTTTTGACAGTACGCCAATACATATTTTCGTGTATTAAACGAGAAAAATAAAAGGTTTTAGAAAAAATGATGATATAAATTAATATATTGATCAACGTAGTTGGAACATCATTTTTCTTTTAAATATAGGGGATACAAACTGAAGTAATTTGGTAAAATTGAACATGTGAGATAACTGATTCCAGGCTGCCACGCTTATCAGTTCGTGCTGCCAGGCTGTCACGCTGCTCAGTTCGTGCTGCCAGACTGCCACGCTGTCAGAATGCTAACTTCACGCTGCCAGACTGCCACGCTGCCAGGCTGCTAACTTCACGCTGTCAGGCTGCCAAACTGCCAGACTGCTAACTTCACGCTGCCAGGCTGCCAGACTGCCAGACTGCTAACTTCACGCTGCCAGGCTGCCAGACTGCCAGACTGCTAACTTCACGCTGCCAGGCTGCCAGACTGCCAACTTCACGGACATACCCAGGTATTATTTGGATAGACGTAATCAAAGTAATTCCAGTATCATTCTACATATTCCGCCCGGATTGAGGATATAAAAAAACTGGTAGTAGCGGGGTTTCATGTTTCATTTGAAATGAAAATGAACAAACTTCGACATGGCTAATGAGAGGGGTATCTTTTAAAATACCACAACCACACACATTGATTGACTATGGTATTCTAGTGTTTTGATGCTTGAAATTTTGAAACAATTAAACATTGTGTCTATAAGACGCTACAATTTGATTAAAATCATATCCGTGTGTTCGCTCCGCTCCGCTCACTGTAAGAGATCGTGTACTGCAGTCAGATTATTCATAGATATTTAAGCCACGCCTATCGTCATGCCTCACAAACAAATCCAAAAATTAATCGTAAAAAACTACCCGGTTCTCATGCAACACATGGTGTCTGTTTGTGATGCAGAAATCTCGTTCGGCAATCGAATGTGCCGGACAGATAATGTCCATGTTTTTGATTGGTTTAAAGATTGCATCTAATTTGCATATCTGATCTATGCATACGATGCTAATTCCCCTAATCATGGAATATTCGTTCATACAAAGTGTAATACATCTGACATGTATACTACAACGATACACAATGTGTACATAATGTGATGAACGTGAATACACCGTTTAATTACCCAAAAGAGGAGATTTGAGCCAGTGTATGAGAAAAGATAAACATTGGCATTTTTGAACAGTGTATGTTCTTATCATCTTGTCCATTAGCTCAATCCTACACAGGTTGACCGAAACTTCTAACACGCTTTTGTAAGTAATATGTGAACAGTGTAGAGCTTGAACAGACTGTGCGAATGAACGGCCTGATCTAAATATTTACTGTTTACAAAAGCCAACTTCTACATTTTCTCATGCAGGTCATGGTGGTCATTGTTGAGTGCCCTTGTGCAATGCACTAATCATAGCATACTACAGGTTTGTTAACACAAGATTTATTGATTGATTGGAGTTAAACGCCGTTTTCAACAATGTTTCTAGTCATATCACGGCGGCCAGCTCACATGTTTCCTGGTTTACGAACACCTACTCACATGTTTCCTGGTTTTCTCACACCAGTACTCCACACAACATACTTTCCAAGCAACTAGCTGCTTTTCCACATAGACTGTTAGCCAATTGGTGAAAGTCGAATGACGCTTGTGATAGTGACTTTTGTCAAACGTCGGGGTTCGAACTCACAACCCCTGGATCGACAGCCCGTGTCGCTACGGACTGAGCTACCAGGGCTCGGTATTAAAACAAGAATCATGAATAAGTCAACTGCCGTCGTAGTTTACCTGTAATACTGTTGAAACGACGTAAAACCCTAATAAAGAAAACAAATACAAACTTGTTAGAGCACTATGTCAAAGGCATTCACATATTGTGCCTTTCAAAACTCATATAATACAATCATTATTGATTGACAGGAAGTAATTGGCCATTTTTAAAGCAAAAGTCTTATTTTAATAAAAAATCATATTAGCTCATACATGGTGACGTGTTGTTTTAGAAACTGATTTGTAAATTGGTTTCGTAGAAACGCTCGAATAAATCAGTTGAATTTATATTTCCCTTGGAACCCAAATCTCCAACAACAATAGTTCAGTTTATCAGACAGATATTGGTCACGTCATGCGAATACAATACTACGGGACTTTGCGACAAGTGAAGCGTCAAAGCAGCCTACTACTAGACGCAGTCTGATCGGGATCTGTCCTGTTCACCATCCAGACGCATCTGGAAGACAATGATGATCATAAAAGCAACCAAATATGTGCGCCATTTTACATTTAACCCTTTTTCCTCATACGAAAATCCTGCAGCAGACGACTTTGAACATATTTTGTCAAAACATAGAAAATCTCTATAATTGAATGGATAACCTATGACTAAAAGTGAAAAAACATTGTGGCAAAAGGAGAAATTGCTCGTTTTGAGCAATTTTTTCTTTTGTCACTATGTTTTCAAAAAGCCGTCTGCTGCAAAGGCGTCAGAAAGCGTCTATATGCGGGAAAGGGTTAACGCCGGTTTTCAAACCCACCGATGGTCAGTTATCACGTGCCGTAGTTATCATCGAGCTATGTTACTGTTGATTCAAAATCAGGACGTTTCTGAGGATGGTTTTAACAAAAAATGCATTACTTATGGAACCAATTTTACGTAACGTGAAATAAATGTCACACGAAAATCGACTTTCTGAGGGGTTAACAGTGGCGACAATTACTATATCAATTGCTTCCATGTATGGTCGTTCAAAAGGTTGGTCTTGCTGCTTTCTGTCGGAAAGTCCCGAATATAAAGTCGCCTCGTTGGTGTAGTGGTAGAGCGTCCGCCTCGAGTGCGGGAGGTCGCGGGTTCAATCCCTGGACGGGTCATACCAAAGTTTCTTGTAGTAAAACTTGTATTAAAGGTGGCTCGCTTTGGCGCTCAGCGTGGCGGCGCGGTTAGCATTACGACTGACTGTCCGGTGTCAGGATAAATGGACCAGTAGTATATGTAACTTACCCAGGCAAGGCCGTGATATGACTGAACAATTGTTGAAAGCGGCGTAAAACACCAAACAATCAACCATGATTGGTCTGCGTCACACGAAAACCGTCCTTAGGAAGGGTTTAACCCTTTCCCTCATATAGACGCTTTCTGACGCCTCTGCAGCAGACGGCTATTTGAAAACATAGTGACAAAAGAAGAAATTGCACAAAACGTGCAATTTCTCCTTTTGACACAATGTTTTCCACTTTTAGTCATAGGTTATCCATTCAATTACAGAGATTTTCATTTTTTTTTACAAAATATGTTCAAAGTCGTCTGCTGGAAAATTGTCGTATGATGGAAAGGGTTAAACAATATTTTATAGTTGCAATAACGACCAAGCTACAAACCTGTATAGTCGGGCATTGGTCATGTCCGTATTCTAGAGGGTTTGTGATATGTATCACCACAGATATGAAATACATCTATATGCTGTCATTGGCATTATTCTCAACTCTTTCAGCGCCAAAGGCAATATTCAGGTTTTTGCAAATAATACTGATTCAGGCGAGTCAGCTCGTAACGAGCTGTCTCACCTGAAATCAGCATTGTTTGCCTTTTTCAAAATAGTCCAAAATTGTATTATATGAGAAATGGAGACGCCCGATTTTGAACATGGAAGAGTCTACTTTAAACAATTCGGCGCTGAAAGAGTTACATTTGTAATAGTATGCCTTTGGTCAATCAACATTGTCTTGTTCCCTTTATTCGTATTACATACATAGTTCGGTCGCCATGTCTCAGTTTTTAGATGTGTTTTTAGGTGCAGCGTGAGGAAGCATATATCGAGGGCTTGGCGTGAAACGGTTGTAACTAAAAACCTATTTCAAAAACCCTGGTTTAGGGGCAATTTTGACTCCTTTGTAAACAATGGAAATTTAGGTGCCATTGCTCAGAACGAGCAATGGCACCTAAATTTCCATTGTTTACCAACAAAATGAGTAAACGCTTTTAAAGATTCTAAGGCAATGTGATTAACCTTGGTAATAAAATACCAATTTTAGTAACAACCGTTTCACGCCAAGCCCTCGATATTTTAACGACTAGATGGCGAAAGGGGACGGCCATGTTTAGAATGTACGAACGCCAATGCAGATCTGTATATGCGGTGGTCTCAATGAAATATTCTCATTAAATGATTCACGAACACTAAGACTAGCGCTAATTCTCCTAATGAATGCTCTTAAGCTCAGAAAAACACAATTTGGTACAGTCATTAAAGATAGCCTTTTAAACGATGCGAATAAGTGAAAACATTATCATTGTTTTCAAAAAGTATTCATTTCCCATGTATATAATCATCAATTTATGCTTATATGTGTATAGATAATAGTGATATACCTGCTTTTATATGGGCCGGAGGCCTTAGTACCAATCTCATTAAAATCATCTCCTATTAACGCTACGCATTTGGTCAGATCGTGTTCTTTAGTCAGATTGCCTTAGTACTTGATGAAAGATTCGTGAATTAAAATTGAATTGAACCGAAGGCTGATTCTTTTTGTTCGTAAGTCGCCTTCATATTATGCGATGTTACATGCAAATAGGACCATACTCCTTTCTTCCATGCCGTATCAAACAGAAGCATAGATGTCTTAAAGATAAACCGTGAACAATGTATCATAAACTGTTATAAATACCATTGGTGAATTGCAATTTCTATAGGATAAAACTCTCAGACAAGCCTAACTAACTCATCTCTGTCTTATAACACGTCTGCTAACAAGGTTAATTCAATAGAGAATACATGTCAGCGAGTCCCCCCCCCCCCCCCCGGATTATACAGCCGGATCGCGTTATAGAAGAGACGTGTTATCAAACTTGGCCATACGAGTAAGCAACGATGGAGTACATTCAGGGAACATTGATCAACCTGTGCGATCTCAACTCTTAGTTATATTAACCCTTTCCCTCATATAGACGCTTTCTGACGCCTCTGCAGCAGACAGCGTTTTGAAAACATAGTGACAAAAGAAGAAATTGCACAAAACGTGCAATTTCTCCTTTTGCCACAATGTTTTCCACCTCTTGTCATAGGTTATCAATTTAATTATGGAGATTTTCTATGTTTTGACAAAATACGTTCAAAGTCGTCTGCTGCAGAATTGTCGTATGAGGGAAAGGGTTAAAAATAAAATAAAATTGTTTTCATTTTATAATTGTCTAGACCTTTCGATGCACACGTAGGCTACCTGTGGATTTTATTGTTTACTATTGGCTGGAATTGTTTTTGGTCATCTTCTTTGTTCATTTCAATATCACCGAAATAGATAAAAAAAGAAAATGCTCATTTCTTTCTCACATTTTACTTTTACACCGGTTTGTTTATCTGTTGCCAGTGAGAGTCCCGAAAAGTTTGCACATGTTTGACATTTGCTCGGCGTTAACAATAATTCCTTCATCCAATAATTCCTTCATGCTATGATTAATCCAAACCATAATCCAATTTAAACAAGATCCAAAGCAAATTGTATAGTGATTTATCGGAGTCATAACCCTTCTCTACAACATTTATTAGGAATGTTCCTGATCACATTATGTCGTGAATGTTCCTGATCAAACTATGTCGTTACTGTTTCTGATCAGACTATCTCGTGAATGTTTCTGATCAAACTATGTTGTGAATGTTCCTGATCAAACTATGTCGTGAATGTTCCTGATTAAACTATGTTGTGAATGTTTCTGATCACATGATGTTGTGAATGTTTCTGATCACATGATGTTGTAAATGTTTCTGATCAAAATATGTCGTGAATGTTCCTGATCAAACTATGTCGTGAATGTTCCTGATCACACTATGTCGTGAATGTTCCTGATCACTCTATGTCGTGAATGTTCCTGATCAAACTATGTCGTTACTGTTTCTGATCAGACTATGTCGTGAATGTTCCTGATCAAACTATGTTGTGAATGTTCCTGATCAAACTATGTCGTGAATGTTCCTGATCAAACTATGTTGTGAACTTTCCTGATCAAACAATGTTGTGAATGTTCCTGATCAAACAATGTCGTGAATGTTCCTGATCAAACTATGTCGTGAATGTTCCTGATCAAACTATGTCGTGAATATTCCTGATCAAACTATGTCGTGAATGTTCCTGATCAAACTATGTCGTGAATGTTCCTGATCAAAATGTTGTGAATGTTCCTGATCAAACTATGTCGTTAATGTTCCTGATCAAACTATGTCGTGAATGTTTCTGATCAAAATATGTCGTGAATGTTTCTGATCAAACTATGTTGTGAATGTTCCTGATCAAACTATGTTGTGAATGTTTCTGATCACATGATGTTGTGAATGTTCCTGATTAAACTATGTTGTGAATGTTTCTGATCACATGATGTTGTGAATGTTTCTGATCAAACTATGTCGTGAATGTTCTGATTAAACTGTATTGTGAATGTTTCTGATCACACTGTGTCAAGAAAAGCTTCGTAAGTCGGTTAACGAATGGATATTGCCAATTCATTGGTGATTTATATTCCCTTTTTTTTTTATTGTTGACGGAAATTCCGGGTTCAAATAAAAATGTCAATATCAAATGATTAAACAACTCACGTCATACGGAAAACGACCCTCTGAATTGTTATAAATGAGCCGTTTCACGAGAAAACCAACATTATGGACTCTGCGTAATGTATCGATCCAGATCAGCCCACGCATTCCGTGCAGGCTAATCTGTGCCGACACATTTCGTCTCAGGGGGTAGAGGTATAGAATAATGATTACTGAAATAGAAAATCCACAGAAGCCGAAACGTGTCTGTCAGGGTTAGCCTGCACGGCATGCTCAGACTAGTCCGGAGCGGTACTTTACGCAGAGTCCACAATGTTTGTTTTCACGAAATTCCGTTCAAATATATTTCCTGTTAGCAACCTGTTAGAACACGCCTCATAGAATACTCTAAAGAATAGGTAATGCCATCAACCACGTTCACAAATAAGCAATTTGATCGATATTGACATTAATTAAAAAAAAAAAAAAAAAAAAGTGCGTTTTCTTTAACCATTTTCCCCTTTTGCAAAAAGACTACTTTAAATACAATGTTTTCAACTCAATTCGATATTGAAATAATGAAACTTTTATTTAAAGAATATTTAAAAAATGTTTTCTTCGTGTTATTTAACACTAACACGTGGCCTTCTTATTTGTTATATGTGATAAAGGGGTATGTCGACTATAGTATGACCACCTGAATCTAAATGCATCAATGTCTGACAATAACTGTTCCACCGAATAGAGGATGTGAATTTAACAATGAAATACATAAACCCATCTTCTTTACTTTTATGTTCATGTTCCACCGAATAGAGGATGTGAATTTAACAATGAAGTACATTCACCTATCTTCTTTACTAGTATTTTCATGTTCCACCGAATAGAGGATGTGAATATAACAATGAAGTACATAAACCCATCTTCTTTACTTGTATTTTCATGTTTCACCGAATAGAGGATGTGAATATAACAATGAAGTACATAAACCCATCTTCTTTACTAGTATGTTCATGTTCCACCGAATAGAGGATGTGAATTTAACAATGAAGTACATAAACCCATCTTCTTTACTAATATGTTCATGTTCCACCGAATAGAGGATGTGAATATAACAATGAAGTACATAAACCTATCTTCTTTACTGGTATGTTCATGTTCCACCGAATAGAGGATGTGAATTTAACAATGAAGTACATAAACCCATCTTCTTTACTGGTATTTTCATGTTCCACCGAATAGAAGGTTGTGAATATAACAATAAAGTACATACACCTATCTTCTTTACTAGTATTTTCATGTTCCACCGAATAGAGGATGTGAATATAACAATGAAGTACATACACCTATCTTCTTTACTTGTATGTTCATGTTCCACCGAATAGAGGATGTGAATATAACAATGAAGTACATACACCTATCTTTTTTACTAGTATTTTCATGTTCCACCGAATAGAGGATGTGAATATAACAATGAAGTACATACACCTATCTTCTTTACTTGTATTTTCATGTTCCACCGAATAGAGGATGTGAATTTAACAATGAAGTACATACACCTATCTTCTTTACTTGTATGTTCATGTTCCACCGAATAGAGGATGTGAATTTAACATAGAAGTACATACACCTATCTTTTTTACTAGTATTTTCATGTTCCACCGAATAGAGGATGTGAATTTAACAATGAAGTACATAAACCCACAGGTTCCCGGCGTGGAGTGTTGTCCCTTAATAAATAAATAATTAAAAAAAAAAAAATCGTTATATACAAAATATAGTATACTATATTATGTATTTATAGTACGGTAGTGTATATTGTACGATAGTGTGGGAAAAACTACACGCCGGGTACCTGTGCATAAACCCATCTTCTTTACTAGTATTTTCATGTTCCACCGAATGGAGGATGTGAATTTAACAAAGAAGTACATACACCTGTCTTCTTTACTAACATTTTCATGTTACACCGAATAGAGGATGTGAATATAACAATGAAGTACATAAACCCATCTTCTTTACTAGTATTTTCATGTTCCACCGAATAGAGGATGTGAATATAACAATGAAGTACATAAACCCATCTTCTTTACTAGTATGTTCATGTTCCACCGAATAGAGGATGTGAATATAACAATGAAGTACATAAACCCATCTTCTTTACTAGTATGTTCATGTTCCACCGAATAGAGGATGTGAATTTAACAATGAAGTACATACACCTATCTTCTTTACTAGTATGTTCATGTTCCACCGAATAGAGGATGTGAATATAACAATGAAGTACATACACCTATCTTCTTTACTAGTATGTTCATGTTCCACCGAATAGAGGATGTGAATATAACAATGAAATACATAAACCCATCTTCTTTACTTGTATGTTCATGTTCCACCGAATAGAGGATGTGAATATAACAATGAAATACATAAACCCATCTTCTTTACTAGTATTTTCATTATCCACAGTTGCTGTATGATTGTTTAAATGCCTCATGTGTAAACGATTCATACGGTTATTATTTATATGAAGAATACCATCACATGACCATGAGTACATTTCACATGTAATTTAAGTTAATACGCAGTTAAATAAACTGTATGAACTTGATGACGAACAAGGACTTCGACTAGACGGTACCTCCATGCAGACTGATACGATCCGATGCATCCGTCATCCAGTCTAACACATCTTGAGGTCTGATAGTTCCCGGAATTCAAACGTTCATACACGCAATCTGATCGTCTTGGACGCCATTGAACTAAAAACCAAAACCACACGTACACCCCAAGACAGCAAAATGCTTCTTGTATTGTATGAAGTGGCCCATATCCTTTCTTGGAGCATAGACTCTGATCGTCTTGACAGCCATTTATTTGTTAACCCTTTCTCACATACGGACGCTTTATGGCGCCTCAGCAGAAGAGCATGTTTGAAAACATTGTGGCAAAGGAGAACTTTCTCATAATGAGCTATTTTTTTTTAAATGAATGTTATTTTATTCGTACAAAGTTTCTATACTTTTGACTAAATGTTTCAATCGTTTTCTGCTGCAGGTAGGATGTAATTAGGAAATGGATTAAATCTGTCATCGCCAATGGCAATATTAAGCTTTCTGCAAACAATACCGATTCAGATAAGTTAGCTCGTAATGATCTTCCTCACCTGAAATCAGCATTGTTAGTCTTTTAATAATAAAAATATTCAAAAACTCCAAAAACTTTTGATACATGAAATTGAACTCTCCCGATTTCAAGCATGGATAATTCTACTTTTGGAAATTCGGCGCTTAACCCTTTCCTTCATATAGACGCTTTATGACGCCTATTCAGTAGACGGCTTTTTAAAAACATAGTGACAAAAGAAGAAATTGCACAAAACGTGCAATTTCTCCTTTTGCCACAATGTTTTCCACTTTTTGTCAAAGGTTATCCATTCAATTATGGAGATTTTCTATGTTTTGACAAAATACGTTCAAAGTCGTCTGCTGCAGAATTGTAGTATGAGGGAAAGGGTTAAAGGAATAATGAATGAAAAAATAAATAAAAAACCGCAACCCCCTCCCCCGAAATGTCAGCTTTCGTACGGCGTGGTTTGCATCCGTTCCTGGAGCTGTAACAACACAGAGTGTGTACGTGTCGCGTAACGAAATTGTAGTTAAGTAGGGCAAATGAAGCCTTATTTTCTCAATAAATGAATTTTCTCGTTTATCATGAAAAGATAGGGGCAAAAAGACACATCGAGATTCATTACGCGTCAACTGGATCGATTTCAAAATGTACACGTTTTTTTCTGAATTTGCTAACAGCGCGAATTCAGATCATCCAGCGTTTTTGCGCAAACTGATCAAGATCTACACTCTCTTTTGCCACGAAGTCGAACAGTCATTTAAAAAGAAAGTACTTTTATCGTTACTACAATTACATCTTAGTATGGGTTTTTTAACCTGGCCTACCGGGTTCGAGCCCCGCTGGTGACGGGCATGGTGGAGTGTGATTAGACAAGACACATTTCATAGCCTAGAGGCTCATGAGTAAGTAGGTTTGACATCGTGATAAAACTAAAAAAAATATTGAAATGTTAAATGATGTTAACCCCAATGAAAATCAATAGATCAACCCACTACTTACGAAGTAAGATTCTCGAATGGCGTTTCCCTTATTATGTTATTCATAAGAGTTTGCTGGTATTGATCACCTGCATCAGGACAACGACGGGACAATTGTTTCTGTGATTGTTGAATCGTTTTTCATGTCGCTAGAACTTTCACGTCGGGATGTTTAAGGCCATTTCGATCGTAAAGCGACATTTATAACCCTTTTATACCACATACGGACGCATTCAAGGTTACATCTCTGCAAGAGACGAATTTTGATAGATCGAATGTTTCGTGATTTACGCCGCTTTCATCACTATTTCTGTTATATCAGGGCGTTTCCTGCATAAGTTACCAGTACTACTGGTTCATTTATCCTAACACCAGCCAGTCAGTCGAAATGCAAACCCCACAATCCTGGGCGCCAAAGAGAGCAGCCATTACTACCATTTTTAAAGTCTGTGGTATGACCCACGAATTTTGTAAACTTTATTCAATATTTATACTTTCATAGAAAGTTTCTGTTTCTTTTTGCTAATATGTTTTTACAGTCGTCAGTTGCAGATTTGCTGTATGTGGGATAGGTTCCTCAACGCAGTCTGATCTCGTGTTCGAGTTATCGCTAGTCAACTGTACTTGGATCAGTGGATAGGATGTCTGTTTCGAACATCTGACCATGGTCTCATGTACCAGACGGTAAGAGAATTATCTCACAAATAATGTAACAGATATTGCGTCCAGGATTATACTCATTCTTAGCAAGAATAAAGCTGTTTTAAAATTAGCACCAAGTTCTAAAGGCACAAAAAGAACAATATGTTTTTGTCTTAAAAAAAAAGATTTAATTTAGCTGGTAAGAAGTGGATTTCTGTGTTGAATGCAGAAAATGCTCAAGTGTTGTCGGTCTAAATGTAATGTATACGTGAAGTAGAGAGATATCGATATTTGAGATATCGACATTAAAGCCTGTTCACGTTGAAATTTGAGAAAAGTGTGGATTCGGGACAGTCTACGTGTCTATTGAGGTTACTTTCGGTAATTCGTTGCTGAAAACGTTAAGATAACTGGTAGAACTAACAACTACTAAACGAGCACTGCGTTTGGACAAAGTTGAATAAACCTCTGAGTTTTTCTATTTCAGCGCGAACAGCAATATTGCGGTTTTGGCAAACTAAACAGATTCGTAACGAGCTGGCCCGCCATAAATCAGCATTGTTTGCCATGCAATTGTTTAAATATTCTAAAACCCTTATTACATGGAGAATGTATAAGATAACGGTTGGAAATAACAACAGCTAAACGAGTACATCGAGGGCCTGGCGTGAAACGGTTGTAACTAAAATTTGTATTTTTTTACCAAGGTTAATCACCTCGCCATAAAGTCTTTATAAGCGTTGAACAATTTTTCTTGGTAAACAATGGAAATTTAGGTACCATTGCTCGTTCTGAGCAATGGCACCTAAATTTACATTGTTTACAAAGGGGTCAAAATTGCCCCTACACCAGGGTTTTCACAATATGTTTTTAGTTACAACTGTTTCACGTCAAGCCCTTGACATGTATTGCGATAGAACACATGTGGGTACACCTCTGAGTTAAATGAGTTCATCTCTTTCAGCGACAATGGCAATATTGAGGTTTTGACAAACAATACAGATTAAGGTGATTCAGCACGCAACGAGCTTTCTCACATGAAATCAGAATTGCTTGCCTTTTAATTATTCCAAAACTCTTATCACATGACAAATGGAGTGGCCCGATTTTGAACATAGAAGAGTCTACAGTAGGAATGTCCGTGCTGAAAGGGATAAATAATCAAACAAATTTTCTTGTGACGTAGCTGGTTTCATAAAAAAGATGATGGACGATGACAGAGTCTATTGTATTAGGTTATATCTCACTATAGATAAACACATCATTCTCTAAATTGTTTGTCTGGCTTGGTTCCGCGCTTCAAACTATCAGACCTCCAGATAAGGCGAGTATACCGAGGGTTTGGCGTGAAACGGTTGTAACTAAAATTCGTATTTTTTTTACCAAGGTTAATCACCTCGCCATAAAGTTTTAATATTAAGAGTTAAATCATTTTTCTTGGTAAACAATGTAAATTTAGGTGCCATTGCTCGTTCTGAGCAATGGCACCTACATTTGCATTGTTTACAAAGTGGTCAAAATTGCCCCTAAATCAGGCTTTTCAAAATAGGTTTTTAGTTACAACCGTTTCACACCAAGCCCTTGATACACTCAACCAATGTTCTAAACGTTCATCTGATAAAATCTTATTTTTCGGGAATATTTTCGACATAGCATTTTATCTGGTTGACATATCGTCTAACGATTCACAAAGAGAAAAGGTACACACTCAACAATGTGTAATCATGCGAAACGTTTGGTCTGAACCTCCAATTGTTACACTAGGTTCAATAGCAGTGGATAAGACTGTTTTGCTTGTACATTGCACAGTGGGCTACCTAAACAGAACAATGTCATGCATTACCATGAAAATAAGTCTATAAGAACGAGTACTAGCGGCCAATGGCAGGTCCAGTCCTTGCACTTTTCGATTTAGAAAACAAACATTATCTTATAATAATTCCGCGCGATGTGTGCTTCCTGGAAACTAAACAAGTACTCGCGCCATTTTTGTTGTAATTAATATTAATCAACCAAATGCACATTTAGAGTGACATTAAAGACATTTACATTTCGCAAGGGTAGATTAAGATGAGGCTTAGTTTGTGGAAAACAAACCAATTATGTGTTCTGTCGAACCAACGGCCGGACGGTGTCTGCTTCCTGGAGACTTAACCAGTACTCGGGCATTCTTTGTTGTAAAATATCAAAGGCAGAACCCGCATATGATTATTAATATGAATCATTCAAATGCACGTTTAGAGTAGTCTAAAAAAAGACATTTACATTTCGCACGGGTGGATTAGGATAAGGCTTAGTTTGTGGAAAACGAACCGATTATGTGTTCTGTCGAAACCAATAGGCGCCACGACCGCTTTTTCGGATGGTGTCCAAGGCAAAATAATCCAAGTTTTCTTCTAGAGGCATATCTGTTCGCAATTAGCTTCGTAATGATGAAGGCAGAGCGATACATACTGATATTTTCATTGTCCAAATCCAATCTTACCCGAATGACTTCATACATGTACCTCACTTTAGTCAATCTCAATATGACATTGGCACAATGTATTGCACTCTTACATGTAGCAGCAAATAGTACCTAAATATATTATGGTTATTATGGTTTGTAATTTTCAATATGGGGTATTAACGACTTCCACTTCTAGGGATGTATTATTATTGCCATAGCACACCCATTTTGTAACTTTACATTTGTGGTTATTAAAGAGATTCTATTTCTAGGGGTGTATTCTTATTGTTATAATACATCAATTTTATAATTTTACATTTTGGGTTATTTAAGTGACTCCAGTCCTAGGGATGTATTCCGATTGTCATAACACACACGCTTTGTAATTTTACATGTGTGGTTATAAGGGAGATTCCAGTTCTGGGGATGTATTCTTATTGCCATAACACATCCGTTTTGTAACTTTATATTAGAGAGATTCGAGTGCTACGGGTGTATTCTAATTGACGTAGCATTACCGTTTTGTTACCAGTTCTAGAAAGTGTATGCTGATTGTCATAATTTCCGTTTCGTATCTTTACCTATGTTTGTATTATAGAGGCTCCAGTTCTAGGGATGTATTCAATATGTCTTAACAAAACCGTTTTGTAACTTTACATTAGGAGTATTAGTGTGGCACTAGTTCTTCTACGGGCATATTCAATATGTCATAACACAACCGTTTTGTAACTTTACATTAAGAGTATTAGTGTGGCACTAGTTCTTCCACGGGCATATTCAATATGTCATAACACAACCGTTTTGTAACTTTACATTAGGAGTATTAGTGTGGCACTAGTTCTTCTACGGGCATATTCAATATGTCATAACATAACCGTTTTGTAACTTTACATTATGAGTATAAGTGTGGCACTAGTTCTTCTACGGGCATATTCAATATGTCATAACACAACCGTTTTGTAACTTTACATTAGGAGTATTAGTGTGGCACTAGTTCTTCTAGGGGGATATTCAATATGTCAGAACACAACCGTTTTGTAACATTACATTAAGAGTATTAGTGTGGCACTAGTTCTTCTAGGGGCATATCCAATATGTCATAACACAACCGTTTTGTAACTTTACATTAAGAGTATTAGTGTGGCACTAGTTCTTCTAGGGGTATATTCAATATGTCATAACACAACCGTTTTATAAATTTACATTATAAGTATTAGTGTGGCACTAGTTCTTCTAGAGGTATATTCAATATGTCATAGCACAACCGTTTTGTAACTTTACATTAGGAGTATTAGTGTGGCACCAGTTCTTCTAGGGGCATATTTAGTATGTCATAACACAACCGTTTTGTAACTTTACATTAAGAGTATTAGTGTGGCACTAGTTCTTCTAGGGGTATATTCAATATGTCATAACACAACCGTTTTGTAAATTTACATTATAAGTATTAGTGTGGCACTAGTTCTTCTAGGGGTATATTCAATATGTCATAACACAACCGTTTTGTAACTTTACATTAGGAGAATTAGTTTGGCACCAGTTCAAGGTATGTATTCAGATTGCCTTAACACACCGGCCACTCGGGCACGGGAAGCCGAATTCACCAATCCATTTAGCGGTCGGTGTTTTTAACCTATTCAACCTTTAAATAGGTTTTTAACCTATTCTTAACTTTCTGAAATTCATATATTCTTTAATGTAGGATAACAGTGAGCGCTTGTGTAAGAATCGTGCGCATGCGCAGGCTAGAATTTGTTTTCAGTGGTTACATGTGCAGCAAGGAGACCGCATAGTTAATTGTATTTTGCACACAACGCAGACTGTCTTAAGCTCTCTGACAAGAGATCACTTATAACGGTGATATATTGAAAAATAGAGACCAGAATGAGAGTTGATGGATGATGACACAGTATATTGTATTAGCAGACATATTTTTACAAATATTCACAGCTCTAGATAACGCGTGTACTTTCTGATCATACATTTTCAGCGCCAAAGGCAATATTGAGCTTTTTGCAAACAATGCAGATTCAGGTGAGTCAGCTCGTAACGAGCTGTCTCACCTGACATCTGCATTGTTTGGTTGTGAGTTATACAAATATTCCAAAAATCATATAACATGAAAATAGAGTCGTCCGAGTTTGAACATCGAAGAGTCTACTTGAAACAATTCGGCGCTGAAAGAGTTAACCATTTCCCACCTATAAGGCGCATTTTGACGCATCGGCAGAAGACGACTTTGGAAAACATTGTGAAACAAAAACGAGCAATTTCTCCTATTTGCCACCATATTTTAACTTATCTTGAGTAGCTGTTTTCAAAGTCGTCTGCTGCAGATTTACTGTATGTGAGAAAGGGTTAAGTGTCACAAAAACGCTATGTCGTGGTACTCAATAGAAGCGTCTCACTGACACGGTTCTTTTGAATACCAAACTATAGAGTTGGGTTGGCATTAAGTGGGGGTATATGAAACAACATCAGTGTATTTCCCCATTTGAGAGTCGCCCGGTAGTCTAGTGGTTTTAAAATACGATAGACTGTCAATCCTGAAGTCCAGGGTTCAAATCTGGATTTTTCTGAGATGATTTAAGTGTCTCCCACTCAAGTAGAGATCAAGTACAGGTCCTTTCAAGTCCAAAGTGCCTCGCGTCTATCGGTGCTATACACTAAGCACGTTAAGGAACCAATGGGTATTTTCGGTAAGAGCTAGGTTATTGCATCCGGACTCCTTTGTTACTAACTCTCTCTCTCTCTCTTGAACTTATCTGCACCTGTCATATGCTTAGTACATTATATATTTGTTTTATTGGAGTTTTACGCCGCTTTCAACATTATTTCAGTTATATCACGGCGAAAGTTCACTTCTTCATGATCCCTGGGTAAACAAACCAGTACTAGGCTTACATTATATAATTAATGTACTCTAATAAATGGGCCTATAAAACACGATTTTGCTCGTTCAGAGAATTTGTTCTCTATAAATACATTACATTAAATTGCATTACATAGTCCAATTGATAATCACATTGTTATGTAAATTGTTTCGTCTGCCTGGGATGCTCCAAACACACACATTTAGATCTCAAATATGTATTGATTAAAATTCAAAGTTGTTTTAAAATATATATTTTCTGCATTGGTAGATATTTCTGCATGTCTGAAAAGTATCGATATTGGAAATGCAGACATATAAAAAGAATAAGCGGTTGATTTCCTTTTTGAAGCACTTTTGGATAAATGTGTTCTGTAGACTGTTTCGTCAGTGTCTGGATTACTCCCAAACACACATTTGTAGATATGAGCCGTCCCGCAAGAAAACCAACATAATGGCATCTGCGTAATGTATCGACCAGATCAGCCTGCGCTGTCCGCGCAGACTGATCCGGGCCGACACATTCCGTCTCAGGGGGGATAGCGGTATAGAGTAATGATTCCCGAAACAGAAAATCCACAGGAGGCGAAACGTGTCTGTCCGGGTTAGCCTGCGCGGCATGCTTAGGCTGATCCGGTCGACACTTTACGCAGAGTCCACATTGTGGTTTTTCTCGCTCATATCAATTATTTATAGATTAAACTTTAACTCTTTCACTGCTAAATTTCACAAACTCGACTCGTCCATGTGGATTATTGGGCCATTCAATTTTTCGACCAACAGAATATTTGGTAAACTTCAATGTCTTAGTGGCAAACAATGTAGATTTCAGGAGAGACTGCTTGTTTCAGTTCAATAAAGCATGGACATGAAAGATGCCCGTAGTCTTATATGATAAAGAATACATAAGTTGCATAGCGGCCAGTTTGCATTCTAAAAGATAATCTTGTTAAATACACTCCAACATATGTTTTGAATGGAAAGCAAGTCAAACCACAAACCTGATTGAGCCGTCCGGCAATCAAATATATTAGCTAAAAAGGTTAAAGCTTGCGTGTGGATCCCTTTACATTGTTTAGTAACTTCTACACATATATTAGCTATAAATAGTTCTAGCTTACGAGTAGATCCATTTACCTTTTTGAGTAACCTCTACACATATATTAGGTAAACTTGTTATAGCTTACTAGTAGATCCCTTTGCCTGGTTTAGTTACTTATACACATATATTAGCTAAAAGGTTAAACTTACTTGTGGATCCCTTTGCCTTGTTTAGGGTCATTGTCTTTATCACGCTGCAACTCTGCTTCCAACTCATGTTCCAGTTGTTCTACTGAACTGTATGCCTTTGCGAATGCCAGCGAACCGGCTGCAAGCATCTGAAAATAATAAAAACATAAATACATAATAGTATTAATATTGATTATTAATATAGTAATAATAATAACAATAATGATAATAATAATAATAATAATAATAATAATAATGATAGTTTATTTATTTATATTTATTCATTTTAATTCTTCCTAGTGGAGATTAATAAATATCAAATAAACACAAGTTTGAGTTAAATTAACAAATAGTATGGATATAAAGCGTCGTTATGCAGTGAAGGTACAAATAATAATATTGATATATATACACTGTTACATAGAGAGATTTACTGCTTGTGCTTTATGACATTGTGTCATCTTTAAAGTTCGATTATTCGAGCATAGAAACCAGTTACGTGCATTTTGGAACTGTGTGTGATTTCCGATCACGGAGATTACAATAGGTTCCTAAGGCAGTAATAGGCACACACCAATGAGTGTTCAAGCATTAGTCTTTCTGTTTCATGTGAACTATCGATTTCCAACTTTGAACCTGGAGTCTTTAACATGAAACTTTCGGAGGAGTCCGAGCTAAGTTCTTCCGCAATACCCGCATTGACCTCATGTCGTATGCTTAGTTTAAACGACGTTTTCTGTGACGTTAAACATGTACACTCACAAATAACGTGTTTTATACTATCAATGGTAAACGCAGAGCACAGTTTACAATACAGACGGTCAGCATCCGGAATGATTACCCATATTTTAGCAATTGTTCTGGCAACATTTGGCTTTACGTCTGTAAACACATCGTAAATAACACTGGGGTAGATTGCAATGTGCAACCGTTCAAGTCTATACAAATCTGGATCGGCACCTATTCTCAATTTCCAGTCCTGCATTGTTCACATATATACATTGATCATATTTAAGAGACCATACAAATTTAATATTCTGAAAATATCAGGGTTACCTTTATGATTTTAAATTATAATTAGAATGACATTAAGCTTCAATTGTGAATCCTCTCAGACACACACTTATTTACGAAACAGGAAGTAAGCATTTATCTAGAACACCGGTGATAATTCATAATGAAAACGACGAGATATATTAACACGCGATTGATAATTACGCAGGGATTCACGCAGACATTGTAAATTGTGAATGTTTGTCTCTCATATCGCAGAATGACAGGTTCCATTTTATGACTTGACCTGAGGGATACGAAATACAAGTGAAGTTTTACGTTTAATATGATTTTCATCTACTAACCATTTCCCCCCACATATACTCTTTCTGACACCCTTTGCAACAGGAGACCTTTAAAACATTGTGCCAAAAGGAAATGCTTGATCATTATGAACAATTTACCCTTTTGCCACAATGTTTTCAGCTCTACTGAAAACTATCCTTTTATTTTTAGAGAGCTTTCCTAGTTTTACCAGTATGTTTTCAAAGTCATCCCTTTCAGATTTATCGTATGTTGGAAACGGTGACAAACAGCTCTTCGTTAAAATATATTCAACTGCACTTTTAAGCGTGAACACACATTTCGTTTTGATGAAACGAAGTTTATTTTGTACAAATGCACACTTGTTTACATTGCCATATATAAGTTTGTCTGTTAGTTTATGATCAAACATTTCAAAACGAATGAATGCTATCATGTCCTATCTTGATTTTGCTTTTTCGGATACGTTTTCCACGTACGGATTAAACGCCAATACAGCCAATCTCGTCACCTAAGTGGGAATATGTGTTATATGATCATACATGTTAACAACTGCGTGTGTATGTAGGTACGTATATTCATACACATATTTGCAATCACAATTGCACACCACGAGAAAATCCACTTAGCATTAGTTAACATTCTTTTATCCAGCGGCTCAACCAATCACCCATTTATACTACCAACCATATGTATACTAGTCTATGTTTCTTGTATGTTGTATATGTATAGTACTCTCCATATGTGGAGGAAATAAAGGATTACTTACTTACTTTCACGAAACATTTCTGAAACATAACTCAAAGTACCATCTTATGTATACGTAGCTGATTGCAATTACGGTCTAGTCTGATCCTGTACGCAACACTATTCTAAAATATCGTGTTACCCGGACCGGAGAGGACAGATGATTCGATCAAAGCACTGAAAGTACTCGTACGAGTTGTTTTGCTATTCTTAAATACAATACATGGGTCTCACCAGTACTGACAGTGCGTAAACTCACGAGTACTGTCAGTGCTTTGATCACATAATATGTTGGTAGCTTGAAAATTACTCCGCTAAGAACTATTTGTTTCGGCGGAGCTGCCTGAGTTATTAGGAACGTAGTAACTCTGAAAAAACGCGTTTATTAATTGTGTTGTTTGTTGACTATGGAACTTATATCTGTTGACAACCGTCCCAAAACCATACCTTAACCCTTTCCCATATACAACATACCTCATACAGAAACCTTGGAAAATGTGTATAGGCGATACTTTGGAAGAATATCTATAAATGAAATGATAATTATTGAATAGAGTTAAATACTTTTAATCTGTCTTTTCAGATAAATACATATATATCGAATGTCTTTTGTGTGTCTCATGAACTTGTTTTGAAACTCAGACGTCATTAATAAATATACAAAAGCAATTTCTCCTTTTGCAACAATGTTTTCACCATTTTTCAGTAAATGATCCCTCATTTATAGGAATTTTCTATATGTTTTGTGCACATGTTCTAATAGTCTTTTGCTGCAGATTTGTTGTATGTGGGAAAGGGTAAAATAGTGAACATAATGACAGGATACAGGGAGCAGTTTATAGATCATAAATATTTGGCATGACATATATTTCATAAATTGAGTCGTACTCGACGATAACAATATCATGTGGTATATCAATGTATATCCAGAGTACATGTATATGCTTTGTTTTGTTGGGGTTTACTGGCGTTTTCAACATTATTTCAGTTAAACCACGGCGAAAGTTCATTTATTCATGATCCCTGGGTAAACAGACCTGTACTAGGCTAGAAATGTGCCTTGCCCAAGGGCACTATACTATGAACATCGTGCCGCGACTGGAGATCGAACCCGGGACGCCCGGTTTCAAATCCCCCTACGCTAACTACTCGACCACGGCGGACTCCCCGTGTATATCCAGAGTAATCTGCGCATGCGTGTAGTGTAATCTCGATCTGCGCTGTTCACAAAATAGGTTACATTATGTTTCAAATCAAATCTCTCATTACGAAAACACCGCATCGAACCGGAAGTTAATATCGACGTCATGTGTGTATGTTGAAAAATAAATTAATTACTGTGTATAAAATAAAGGTAAGATATTTCATAATAATAATGAATTGGAGAGAACAAACGCCATTCTCTACCCATTGGCTAAACGTGAGTGTAACGACCGATAACTCTGTGAAGTAGAATGTACTCAGGCGTGTCTGTATGTTAAGCTACAGTATTGAGTACCTTTGTATGATTTCCAACAATATGGCAAATACTACGTCACGCAGAAAAGTGTGATTAATCTTGACGTCATTTTCGAGCTCGATGCAATTAAATCAATCGCATACCTTCTAACAAAGCGTTGTTAAACTTGACGTCATTTTTTAAATTGGATGAATTTAAATCCAACGCGTACCTTCTCACGAAGCGTGTTTACAGACAGCTTTTGACACATCTGCAGCAAACTTCTTTTGAAAACATTGTGCAATGTGAGACAAGGTGAAAGTGCTTATAATGATCCATTTCTCCTTTTTCCATAACATTAAGTTGTCTGACGAACATATGTTCGAAGAACACCCAAATCGTATGAAATCATATCAAGTAAATCACAGTTGTCAAAGTATGAGTGTACACTGTAGACTGGGACGAGTATACGCATATGTGCAATCTTGTTTTTTTTTTTTTTATCTAAAACGTTCAATAAAAAGAGTTGTTAACATACCTCACTTAAATAATTTAAACACTGCATACTTTTTAAAAGTTTACAAGCTTTACGTCTAATGTAATTTTAAATATATATATATATGCTTCCATATTAAAAACTTCAAATGTCAACAGTTCTGAGACAGGTTTGATTTCAAACACATTTGTTGTTCATTTAATGCAACACTTCCTTACATATATCACTGCATTACTACTATCCTCCTACTACCTTATTTTATCACAATTTGCTCTTTACGATAACTAGGTAACGTTCCTTGATTGCCAAGGGACGTAACTCAATATTCTCCTTCCGGGGACTACCTTTTGACAAAATTGCGGACCATAGATAAAGCAATCAGCGAGGCGCGCGAAAACAACAATGAATTGACTAGAAATACAACTTTACTTATTTTTTAAAGTTTAATTTAAAACATTGTGGCTAAATGATTGATGGATTTATGTTTAAACTTAAAAGTCGATTTCAACAAGTTTTCACAGCCATCCCACTATGGCCTGTTAACAATTTCCTGGTAACAACTTCTCTCACCAATGGACAGATTTCAAAATAATTTCCTTAGGTGGGGCTGCTTTCAACATTGTTAATATAATTGAATGCTATGAGGAACTTGGGTTGCTGCCTCATCAAAAATCCTGTCCAAAAGTACTGGCTTGATGTGAAAACATTTTAAAACAAAAGTAATGTGTCTTGTGCGACATTTTTACTAAAATTCATCCGATCTGTTTAGAAATATTGTCACCAGGGGGAAGAAGGTTACGGCATCCAGTGGCTTTATAGTCTGCAGCAGATGACTTTAACAACATGTAGACAAAATCAATTGATATCTCTAAAAATAATTTATAATTGAAAGAAATTGAAAACATTGCTTCATTAAACAATTGCTCATCATAAGAAATTTCTGCTTTTGTCACAATGTTTTCGAACGTCCTCTGCTTGTCACAATGTTTTCGAAATGCAACTGCTGCATATTCTTCATAAGGCATATAGTAGCAACCCCACCTTCTCAGTGATTATCGTATGTATACGCGGTCTGGAAATGTTAAAAATTCATACCCTCGTTTTACTTTTTTACCAATATTTTCAACATCTAACATCTTACAGTACTTTAAAATATAGTTTATGGAAGCTAATTGAAATCTCTAACTAACTGTGTATTTTATTATTCAATTCATACTGTGTTACTCTGTCGGCGATTGTATAATCCGCTT
Source organism: Serripes groenlandicus (assembly GCA_031761405.1). NCBI lineage: Eukaryota > Metazoa > Mollusca > Bivalvia > Cardiida > Cardiidae > Serripes > Serripes groenlandicus. The sequence continues at coordinate 218,748,139 of JASEVX010000001.1, forward strand.
GTATACATCGATTTCACGCTTGCATGACTGATTGCCTAATTAACAAGCTCGCACCGCTGCAGGGGTCATATCTTCAAAGATATGCAGGTCATAAAGATCTCATTAATATTCACGAAAATTGCTATCGATGATCTACAGTTGTATTAGGTAATTACGTGGGAAGGGTAAAAAGTATATTCTCCTTTTGCCTCAATATTTCCAAATCCTGCCTGCTGCAGATGTGTCAAAATACATCTGCAAGTGGGAATGAGTTAAAGGGCATAAACATGAAAATAAAAATTGAATTTTATTATATCTTTAATGTGCAATAGTCAAATTTACAAATGCCACACGCAGAAGATATTTAGAAACATTGTGGCAAAAGGATAAAATTCCTCATTTTGTCACAAAGTACAAACTAAACCATTTTTTTTAAAAGACTTTTCAAAGTTTGGCCTACACATTTTTCAAGTCATCAGCTGCATATGGGTTTAAACAATTCTGCAGCAGACGACTTTGAAACATCTAGACAAAAATTGCTAAAATTTCGTAAAATGCGTCTGTAGGTGGGAAAGAGATAAATATTTTCTTTTTCGGGAATCATTACTCTATTTCCCCCCCCCCCCCCCCCCCCAATTCCCTGAGGTGGAATGTGTCGACCCAGATCAGTCTGTGCGGACAGCGCAAGCTAATCTGGTCAACACATTACGCAAATGCCACAATGTTGGTTTTCTCGCGGGACGGCTCATATCTGCAGAAGTAAGAGCTTGAAAACAACAACATGAATATCACTATTTAAAAATGATAGGAGAATTGTTGAATTAAATAACATTGTTGTAAAAGGTGAAATTGTTCATTATGGACAAGTGCTATTATGTTAACAATAATTGTATGTTGCAGACGCATCAATGACCCATCCAAATGTGTTTGCAAGTAGGAAAGGGTTAAAATGTGCCACTGACATGACTACGCTTTTGAAATTATAACTAAACCCTTTTCCCCCAGCTGACACATCAGCAGCAGATCACTTTTGAAAACATTGTGGCAGAAGAAAAAAAATGTTCATAATGATCAGCTTCTCCTATTTGCCAGTTTAATTTTCATTTCCACTAATACACTTTTGTAGTTCTTAATTCCAGACCAATAAATCGTGCCTCTCATACACCATCCACATATACCATTCAGTAAATATACATTTTGCTCGTCTTTTATTTTCGCGATATTGATGATAAACAAAACAATAAATCATCATCAGTGAACATTCCCATATTGGAAATTCCTTTGTCAATCCACTCTCATTAGGGAAAAGAGACGGACCGGGAAGGGTATAACTTTGTTTTATCAAATTCTCCACAGTGTAAGCAATGTTGTTCTTTTTCGCTTGAATGACTATTCGAAAGTATTCCCCGGAAGTAAAATTCACATGAATGCGCATGCGCAATTGAAGAGTAATCAAGGGTAGATAACCTAGTTATCGTAAAGAGCAATACCCAAGTACTATCTTATCATACAAACTTAGACTACACTTGTTAGTGCTACTACTTCCTGCTACTACCTTATCCTATCATGCAATACACTACTATAATGTTACGCTACAGCCTACCGTACATACTGCTACACTAGTTTATGCTATTACCTTATCATACAACCCTACACTACAATAGCTAGTGCTAATTCTAACTGCTACTACCGTATCCTATCTTACACTACTATGATTAGTACCTAACCATATTCAACTACACTGCTACTGCTGTACCCTACGCTAAACTACTGCTAGTATTGCTACTACTACCTTACATTACTCTACAACATAATGATACTGCAGCTGCTACTACTACTAGTACTACTAATAATGGGTGGGTGGGACAAATTGTAAGCGATGCGTCAGTGACTTGACGCGTTCGCTTCATAAATTGGTTATTTCAGAATAATTTACTTTGATCTTTTGATATATCACTAAATAACTATACATAGGAATTCGAAAATGTTCCGATTAAACAATGACTTCAAATCAAATAAGTTTTATGATTTAAAGAAAAAATGAGTTCTAAACTTATTTTATTTAAATAGATAGAGGATATTACATGAGTGGTCATTCAATACGACATTTTATTAAACGATTTCTTTTCCATCTATAATTTAATATTTTGGGCATATTTCCATGAAATAAAACCATTAACAACATAAGTTTGCGGTCCTAGTGCCAATATTAAGAACACTGTCTATTGTTTATCTTGGTTATAATTAAATAGATGTACCGGTAAACCTTGGTCTACACTTGTCATAGCAAACACTAAGGTCGGTTTACCTTGTTATGTGTTGATACGTGGGTCTTGAGTTCGTTCCAAAGATTGGCAACAGTCCATGTACCTAGCTACATTCGATGTTCACCAATGAACTAAACTAGTGTTTATGGGAATATAGCCATCATGCAGTTAGCTAGAAAGGACGTTGTATGGAGTACTGGTGTGTAAGGTAGGGTTTAGCGTACATGTGTATAGTAGGGTAGTGTATAAGAGGATAAGGTTGTAGCAGGAAGTAGTAGCACTAACTAGTGTAGTGTTAGGTTGTATGATAATGTAGTAGTAGGGTATTGTATGATAGGATAAGGTAGTAGCAGGAAGTAGTACTATTAAGTAGCATTGTATTATAAGGCAGTAAGCAGTATAATTGATGTACTTCGACCGAGCGCCTAAGCCCACTTGGCCATGTTTTATTTGTCTATATGTAGGTGTTAGTAAGTATTTTAAAAAGAACAAGAGCTGTCGGAGGACAGCGCGCTCGACTATTCCACCGCTTATTTAAGTTACCGAGATAATGGACTCTAATGTAGTTGCATGCAAAACATTAACCACAATTTCTTAGTGGGTGATAATTTGCATTATATGCAGGATAGTGTTATTTAACATGATTATTTTCATAGGTTTGATGGTTAGATAGGGTTGTATAACCTTTCAATGGAATGCATTAAGTAGTTACTAAGATATGGACTCTTAATGTAGTTGCACGCAAACCTTTAACCATAATTTCTAAGTAAAAAAAGGGCAACAATTTGCACCATATACAGGATAGAGTTATCTTAATTGGTTGTGTTTATAGTTGTACAATTGGGAAAGGTTGTATAAAGTTTCAATACAATTGTTCAAGTTGTTACTGAGATTACACTCTAAATGTAGTTGCAAAACTTTAACCAGAATTTCTAAGTCCAAAAAGGTCCATAACTTGCATAAAATGCTGGTTGGTAAGGGCTGTATAACGTTTCAATGCAATGCATCAAGTAGTTACTAAGAGATGGTCTCTTTATGTAGTTGCATGCAAAACTTTAACCAGAATTTATAAGTCCAAAAAGGCCATAACTTGCATAAAATGCAGGATAGAGTTATCATACTTGATAATCTACATAGGTGTGATAGTTGGGTAGGGTTGTATAAAGGTTCAATGCAATGCATCAAGTATATACTGAGACGTGGACTCTTAATTTAGTTGCACGCAAAACTTTAACCAGTATTTCTATGTAAAAAAAGGGCCATAACTTGCATAAAATGCAGAATAGAGCTATCATACTTGATAATCTACACAGGTGTAATAGTTGGGTAGGGTTGTAGAAAGTTTCAATGCAATGCAGCAAGTAAATACTGAGATATGGACTCTTAATTTAGTAGCACGCAAAACTTTAACCAGAATTTCTAAGTAAAAAAAAGTGCCATAACTTGCCTAAAATGCAGGATAGAGTTATCTAACTTGTTAATCTACATAGGTGTAATAGTTGGGTAGGGTTGTATAAAGGTTCAATGCAATGCATCAAGTATATACTGAGATATGGACTCTTAATTTAGTTGCATGCAAAACTTTAACCAGAATTTCTAAGTAAAAAAGGGCCATAACTTGCATAAAATGCAGGATAGAGTTATCTTAGATGATAATCTACACAGGTGTGATAGTTGGGTAGGGTTGTAGAAAGTTTCAATGCAATGCATCAAGTAAATACTGAGATATGGACTCTTAATTTAGTTGCACGCAAAACTTTAACCAGAATTTCTAAGTAAAAAAAGGGCCATAACTTGCATAAAATGCAGGATAGAGTTATCTAACTTGATAATCTACATAGGTGTGATAGTTGGGTAGTGCTGTATAAAGTTTCAATGCAATGCATCAATTAAATACTGAGATATGGACTCTTACTTTAGTTGCACGCAAAACTTTAACCAGAATTTCTAAGTAAAAAAGGGCCATAACTTGCATAAAATGCAGGATAGAGTTATCTAACTTGATAATCTACATTGGTGTGATAGTTGGGTAGGGTTGTAGAAAGTTTCAATGCAATACATGTAGTATTTAAGAACTTGCATGCAAAACCTTAACCAAAGTGTGACGTGGACGCCGACGCCGACGCCGACGCCAGGGTGAGTAGTATAGCTCTCATATTCTTCGAATAGTCGAGCTAAAAATAACACGACTTTAAGAGGGAGGTAATTTTCAAGTTTTCTTGTAAATTTGTTTCAAAATTGGAATTGTGTTTATATTGAATACAAGAATCACCAATAAATACCAAATATTTAAATGAAATAAGTTTAGGAATCATTTTTTATTAAATCTTATAACTTATTTGATTATTTTTTGAAGTAATTGTTTAATCGGGACATTTTCGAATTCGTATGTATAGTTATTTAATGATATATCAGAAGATTAAAGTAATAGAGTTTAGTAATAACCAAATGATGACGTGGACGCGTCAAGTCACTGATGCATAGCTTACAATTTTATAGTCCCACCCACCCAGTAGTAGTAGTAGTAGTAGCATATGCAGTATCATTATATTGTAGGGTAATGTAACAGCAGTAGTAGCAGTGCAGTTTCAGTCGGATGTGGTAAGGTTCTAGTTATACTAGCAAAACATTCAAGAGCCAATTTGTTGCACTTAACTGGTTTTAGTTTGTGGTTTAAGGTTTCAACAGTTTAATAACAAACCAATACTGGTTTACAGGGTTTGGAGTTTTCTCCACAAACGGCCGGTTTTGAGAACAACATGGCTGACTTTAACACATACGTTTTTATCTTTTAATTTTCTGGTCATAATTACATAATAAAACGAGTAAATAAAGTATTTATATGTTTAAAAATCCAAATATATTCTTATGACCATTATCAGACTATGTCTGAACCCAGTCTAGTGTATTTCCACATGTTAGGGCTAATTTAAGCGGTTCAGTCGCCATTTTCTCTCTTCAAAGTGACCATGTATTCGGATACATCAAACACCCGAAACCACATTCGAGGGCGGTTTGATCGGTTTAAGAAAACAGTTTTAAGTTTGTGTAAACAAATGGAAAAACTGATTTTAGTTTTAAAACTGGTTTGATTAACAAATGGATGGTTTACGAAACTAGTTTTAAACCGAAACTAGTTTATGCGCAACAAACGGGCCCATAGTATGATGTTTTTGTTTGTTTTTTGTTTTTAGAGTTTAACGCCGCTTTCAACAGCTTTGGTCATATCACGGCGGTCAGTGCACCTACCCATGTTTTCCTGGCTCTCCTACACCAGTACTTACACAACATTCTTTCGAAGCCACTGACTACTTTCTCACATAGATCAGAGGTGAGAGGCAATGGAAAACATCGCCCGAAAGAATGTCGCCGCAACCGGGTATCGAACCCGTGACCTCCAGATCACGAGTCAGATACGCTACCAATTGAGCTACCCGGCCGGGTCCCATAGTATGATAAGGTAGTGACTAGTTTAGTGTGAGGTAGTATAGGTTAAGATAATAGTAGCAGGGTAGGATGTAGCGTAACATTATAGTAGGTATTATATGATATGATGAGGAAGTAGTAGAACTAACTAGCGTAGTGTAAGGTTGTATGACAAGTAAGTAGCATTGTAGGGTACAGTTGCCATAAATGAACAACAAATTTATTTTCAAACCTGTCTCAGAACTGTTTACATTTGAAGTTTTCAATATGGAAGCATATATATATATTCAACATTTTCATTAGACGTAAAGCTTGTAAACCTTTAAAAAGTATGGAGTGCTTAACTTATTAAGTGAGGTATGTTAACGACTCTTCCAGCGTTATCTTTGTATTGGTCGTAGTTTTAAGCATATAAAACATCCATGATCTATTTAGTGAAAGGTTAAGATAAAAAACAAGGTTGCACATATATGCGCACACTAGTCCCGGTCTACAGTGTACACACACTTTGACAACGGTGATTTGACAACGGTGACATATGTGCGTCAGACAACTTAATGTTATGGGAAAAGGAGAAATGGATCATTATGAGCAACTACTCCTTATCCCAAATTCTACAATGTTTTCAAAAGACGTTTGCTGTAAATGTGTCAAAAGCTGTCTGTAAACACGCTTTGTGAAAAGGTATGTGTTGGATGTCATTGCATCGAGCTCACAATAATACTTATATGTGTATGGGAACTCCACTTGCAACCTCAATTCTGAAAACTTTGCCTTTCATCACTTATAAGGTGGAGACTGCTTCGAAAAACAATTTGAAATCAATATTTAAGACTTTGCAAAGATGTGTTTATTTTGTCTCCGGTAGGCCAACATTTTTTTATTTTCTGTTTAACGAGAATGCCTGCCCAATTTTTTCCAAAAATGAAATAAAATAAAACAGTTTTGAGTTCATTTTATTTTTTTATTTTTTGCCGACCTAATTATTTGAGTTGAATAGAAATAAAATTGACAATATTTTTTAGAGAAACACAGAAAATCATGGTCTATCAGAGGTTTAAATAAAGCGTGTTATTCTGTATTTCTAACATTCTAAGCATTTGTTTCAAGGTTTCCCCAGAATTTGTTAAACACACTGCCGGGGTTGGTGGGAGAGGTACCCCTCCCGCTTTTGCAATATGAACGTTCATCTTGTAAGATGATAAAACTGCATTTTCTATCACTATTATGTAGTTGTAGTAAAAAAAAAAAAAATGTTGCCTTTTTATTGTTTTATTTTTATTTTTTTGGAAGCGTGCTCAATAAAGAGTCTTTTATTTTTATTTTTATTTCGCCCTACCGACCCAATTTTTTTACAAAAAATCTCGTAAAACAGAATATAAAAAAATGTTGGCCTTATCATTGCTTGGTATGTGTTGGATGTCATTGCATCGAGCTCACACTAATACTTATATTTGTATGGGAACTCCACTTGCAACCTCAATTCTGAAAACTTTGCCTTTCATCACTTATAAGGTGGAGACCGCTTCGAAAAAACAATTTGAAATCAATATTTAAGACTTTGCAAAGATGTGTTTATTTTGTCTCCGTTATCATTGCTTGTCGTATATAACCAACGGGAATGACCAAACGGTTTGTAAGTATCCAACCCGCAAAGCACCAGACCGACTGCTCGAGCGACCGACTGACTGACCATCGATTGATAAGACGATTTTGAAACGGTTTCCCAGATCCGTTAAGGCGCCAAGTTCAGAACACGATGTTATTCCTGGAGTTCTCACACCAGTACTCCATACACCGTCCTTTCCAGCTAAATGCACGATGGCTATCTTCCCCCAAAACACTAGTGTAGTCCATTGGTGAACATCGAATGTTGCTAGGCACAATGACTGTTGCCAATCTTTGGAACGAACTCACTACCCACGATAAACCGACCTTGGTGCTTTTTATGACCAAGATATACCGGCACATCTATTTAATTCTAACCAAGATCAACAATAGACAGTGTTCTTAATATTGGCCCTAGGACCCGCAATCATATGTTGTTAATGGTTTTATTTTATGGAAAATTGCCCAAAATATTGAACTATTGATGGATACGAAATATAATTATTTAAATTTTGCACTTTTATATCTTTTTAATATATACAAGACACGATATGGAACTGCATTTGACATCACCCTTTTGGCCATATGAATCAAACAATGACAAAAAAACAATTTTGACAATTTTGACATTTTCACTTCTTTTGCAAAGCTTTTACATGTACCATTATAATGTTATCAGTTTAATGCGACAAAACAACGTCGACGTATTTTCCTGATCTTCTATTTCCATCGATTATTGCCCACGCATCAAGTGTGAGACGAGATGGGTCAGCGTTATACGGCTGCTGAAGCTACATGAAGTCGGAAAGATGTAGTGAGGAAAATACTTCGCTGTAACGTATAACGGATCAATTTGAAACGACCTGTTTAAGGAAGTCATCAGATCTTAACAAGCGATTCCTACTGCAGAAAGAATACAACTAATCGGAAGTATTAACGTTCCAATAGTATTAATAATAACAAATTATTAGAAAAATATATTTACTAAATTAATGTTAAACTTCTACACATGAGAGCAAGTATATGTATTACAAAAAGGATACATTTTGTGTGATTCGAACCCTCGACGTATTCGCATGGTATTTATAATTGGTGTACTTTGGCCGAGCGTCTAAGCCCACTCGGTCATGTTTTGTTGTTTATATGAAGGTGTTAGCAAGTAATTAACAAATAAAATTACATGACTTTAAAAGGGAGGTAATTTTCAAATTTTCTTGCAAATTTGTCTCAAAATTGAAATTGTTTTTATATTGACTACAAGAATCACCAATACATATCAAATATTTAATAGAAATAAGTTTAGGACTTTTTTTTCTTTTAATCTTAAAAACTTATTGATTCTCTCTTCTAGAGACCCTTAAAGTCGGTCTTCGTTTTTGTCCGTTTGTTTGTAAAATGTTTGTTTGTGGCAAGCGTAGCGCCAAAACTATTCAACGGATTTCGACCAAACTTGGTAGGGATGAAGAGTATAGGCTCTAGTTGTTCCTTTTGTAGTATGGTCGCCATAGAAACAACCGTTGCTATGGAAACGGGCGAAACCCGAATTTAGAAACCACTCGATGTGCGTTGTGTAGCCCATCAGTTGCTACATCGAATGATCGTCACGATTTTTTATCCGTATCTTTGTTTTCTTAATATTTGAGTTGCCGTAAGGGGTACCATTTCCGCGGAAAACACAGACAAGTCAAAACTAAATATATCGACACAAAAAGAAATGGTTTCCTATTACCTGATCGCTGATTGGCTAAAAATCCGGACACGACCAAATATCGACCAACCAGAGAGCACTTCACATAGCCATTACAACTTCCGTTTCCCGTAATTTTACACGAGGAGAAGAAATATTCAAGTGAATTTGACGCTGTTCTAGCGACAACTCGATAGCTTGTTTCATTATTCGTGCGGTGTCGTGAGAGTAGAGACAAGAGAGAACCATCGTCGCAGTATGCTTGTTTGATTATTATTTAAAGTAATCGTTTAATCGGGCCTTTTCGAATTCCTATGTATAGTTATTTAGTGATATATCAAAAGATCAAAGTAAATGTTTTAGAAATAACCAATTTATGAAGCGAACGCGTCAAGTCACTGATGCATCGCTTACAATTTTATAGTCCAACCCTTAGTAGTAGTTGTATCAGCTGCAGTATCATAGCAGTGCAGTCGGTACTAGTCATAGTAGTGTAGGATATTGTACGATTGTATGATAAGGTAGTACCAGGAAAAAGTATAGGTTAAGATAGTAGTATAGATATCGTGTAGGGTAGGCTGTATCGTAAGTGGTGTATCTTTACGATAGGATAAGATAGTAGCAGCAAGTAGTAGCACTAACTAATGTGGTATAAGGTAGAGTTGCCATAAATGAACAACAACTATATTTTAAATCAAACCTGTCTCAAAACTGTTTACATTTGAAGTTTTCAATATGGAAGCATATACTAAATAAAATAAGTTTTGCAACAAAATCAAAACTTACCAATTTTAAACGTGTCTGATGATTTTATATAACCATGTATGTTTACTAAATGAACTGCCCTTTCCTTCAACAATCACATCGTAATAACACCAAAACACACAGATCACATGATTCCCGTGCAACGTTATGGTTTAGTGCACATAAATAGGTATTGTGTACATTGGTGACTTAAATTGGTCAGATTTGATGTACAAATTGTTAAGTGCTGGTCATTAGGTTTTTGTTTTGTTTGTTTGGAGTTTAACGCCGCTTTCAACAGCTTTGGTCATATCACGGCGGTCAGTGCACCTACCCATGTTTTCCTGGCTTTCCCACACCAGTACTTACACAACATTCTTTCGAAGCCACTGACTACTTTCTCACATATATCAGAGGTGAGAGGCAATGGAAAACATCGCCCGAAAGAATGTCGCCGCAACCGGGTATCGAACCCGTGACCTCCAGATCACGAGTCAGATACGCTACCAATTGAGCTACCCGGCCGGGTTGGTCATTAGGTACGAAACCGGCCAAAAAGTTAGATTATTGAGAATGGGAAGGCGAGCGGCAATGACGTTAGACCAACGTCACTTAGCTGTCGGTATGTTGCATGGTGGAGCGTCAGTTCGGGCGGTTTCTCGGCACTTTGGTGTAAGTGCAAGTACAATATCACGTCTAAATCAACTCTACCAGGAAACAGGGAGAGTTCAAGATCGTCCACGCTCCGGTAGGCCAAGGAAAACGTCCGCAATTGACGATCGCTATATTGAAGTGACGTCACGACGTAACCGTTTTATGTCGGCGCCAAGACTTGCGACAGCCTTACTAAGCGTTGTGTGGCTGTAATCGAGCGCAATAGATATCACACGAGATACTGACATTTTCTGTGAATTTTGAGTTGCTACCCCACGTCTTTTGACGCTTATTTAGAAACTGTTAGCACATGTTTATAAACATCTTTTTTTGTATACAAGTTTCCGACCTTTTATATTAAACGTAAAAACAAACTTACTGGTTCTTTTTTTAAAATAAGTCCCATATTTAGAAATACATGGTATGTTGCTAAACTTTTTTTACATAGTATATGTATTTAACATTTTCATTAGACGTAAAGCTTGTAAACTTTTAAAAGGTATGCAGTGCTTAAATTATTTAAGTGAGATATGTTAACGACTCTTCCAGCGTTATCTTTGTATTGGTCGTAGTTTTAGCATATAAAACATTCATGATCAATTTAGTTAAAGGTTAAGCTAACAACAAGGTTGCACATATATGCGCAGACTAGTCCCGGTCTACAGTGTACACACACACATACTTTGATAACGGTGATTTTGCTGATATGATTTCATTCTAGTTACTTAAACTTTATGTAGGTTTTATAAACTAAGATTTGAGTGTTCTTGGAACATATGTGCGTCAGACAACTTAATGTTATGTGAAATCGAGAAATAGATCATAATGAGCACTTTATCCATATATCCCCGAGCCCCGGTAGCTCAGTCGGTAGCGACGCGGGCTCTCAATCCAGAGGTTGAGTTCGAATCCCGGTTCGGCCAACTTTCTTTCCGACGTTTGACAAAAGTCAATGCGTATTGCGTCATTCGTCTTCCACCAATGGGCTAAGTCTATGTAGAAAAGCAGCCAGTTGCTTGGGAAGATTGTTGTGTGGAGTACTGGTGTGAGAAAACCAGGAAATACGTTTGTATGTGAACTGGTCGTGATATGACTGAGAAATTGTTAAAAACGGCATTAAACCCCAACCAATCAATTCTTATCCCCACATTGCAAAATGGTTTCAAAAGACGTTGCTGCAGATGTGTCAAAAGCTGTCTGTAAATACGCTTTGTGAGAAGGTACAGTAGGCATAGGATTTTTATGCATCGAACTAAAAAATGACGTCAAGTTTAACAACGCTTTGTGAGAAGGTATGCGATGGATTTTATTGCATCGAGCTCGAAAATGACGTCAAGATTAATCACGCTTTTCTGAGTGACGTAATATTTGCCATATTGTTGGAAATCACAATAATGTAGCTTAAGATACAGAAACGCGTGTGTACATTCTCATTTGCAGAGTTCTCTCCAATGCAATATTCGAATGATCGGACCTTTACTTTATACACAGCAATTATTTTAGTTGTTAATATAAACCCATATATAACGTCGATATTAGCGTATATTTTCTCCCTTTAAAACAGTACTTTCACATCGAACACCCCTCAACTTCCGGTTCGATGCGATGTTTTTGTAATGAGCGATTTGATTTGAAACATTATTTAACTTATTTTGCGACCAGAGACTACATGGATGCGCAGGTTTCTCTGGTAATATACGGGGAGTCCACCGTAGTCGAGTAGTTAGCGTCGGGGATTTGAAATCGGGCGTCCCGGGTTCGATCCCCAGTCGCGGCACGATGGTCATGGTGGACTGCCCTTGAGGCAAGGCACATTTCTAGCCTAGTACTGGTTAGTTTACTCAGGGATCATGAATAAATGAACTGTCGCCATGATAAAACTGAAATAATGTTGAAAACGGCGGTAAACCCCAACAAAAGAAACAAATACTCAGGATATACATTGGTCGCAACTACCACATGATATTGTTATCGTCGAGTACCGCTGAGTTTATGAAATATATTTCATGCCAAATATTTATGACCTATATATATACTGCTCCTTGTATCCCGTCATTATGTTCAATATTTTACCCTTTCCCAATTACAACAAATCTGCAGTAGAAGACTAATAGAACATGTTGACAAAAATTATATAGGAAATCCCTATAAATGAGGGAATATTTACTGAAAAAAAAGTTAAAAACATTGTGGCAAAAGGAGAAATTGCTCGTTTTGAGCAATTTCTTCTTTTGTCACAATGTTTTCAAAAGTTTTGTCCGCTGCAGAGGCGTCAGAAAGTGTTAACAAAATCATCAAATTCCCTAAAGAGTCGAGTAGCGGAAAACATACCGCCCATTACCATCGAGAGATATAATGTCTAGTGTGCATCATAATTCAATTTAAAAAAGCATTTTATGAAACATCGTTTGATAGTAGGAACCCATATTTCAGTTCATTTAGTTTAATGTTACACAATAACAAGCTGTTTTGTCCTTTGGTGAGAAAATATTTTTTTATTAAATTTACGAACAAGAGCCAAAAATACCACACTCCTCCCCGAAAAGATAAATATACACAAAATCCACAACAATATGAACCCAAACCAAACATCAAAACTATGCCTTAGTTTTCGGAAGGAGCGATGCTCTCATAAATTGTCAATAATTGTCAACAAATGTATATATCTACACGAATCAAAGTAAACATTGCGGAGATATGTTTATATTATTGTGTGAAATTAAGAAGTGTCTGCTGGAGAGATGTTACAAATCAACTTTAGCTAGATAATGGGTATACGGAAAGGAAAGAAAGCTTTTCCATGCTCATTTAACCCTTTCCCACATATATACGCCTTCAGACGCCTCTACAGCATACGATTTTTGAAAAAAAAATATTGCGACAAAAGGAGGAATTGCTCAGAACGAGCAATTTTCTCCTTTTGCCACAATATTTCCTTTTTTTCCCTCAGAAATTAAACCTTCAATAATAGCAATTTTCAGTGTTTTTGCCAGCATGTTTTAAAAGTCGACTGCTGCAGATTTGCTGTATGTGGGAAAGGGTTAACATAAATATGTTACATAAGATTAGCTTAACAGTTCTATCAAATCGTTATGATCTAAACTGATCTGTTAAATTCATACACTGTGTGAATTAGTGGAGACATTGATTTACCATTTGACCTATGTCTGACGATATGTAGGGGATCCCGGGTCTTCGAAACGTCACACAAGATTACTCACTGACTGCCTATATGCTATATAGAGGATTGTTGAATTAATTTGGTGTTTTACGCCGCTTTCATCATTTCTTCAGTTCTATCACGGCGTTTCCTGGTTAAGTTACCAATATTAAGTGACCTTTTATCCTGATACCAGCCAGTCAGTCGTAATGCTAAGCCCGCAACCATGAGTGCAAACGAGGGCAGCCATTATTACCATTTAAAGTCTTTGGTATGACTCGGCCCGGGATCGATCCCGCAACCTCCCGCACCGAGGCGGATGTTCTACCACTACACCACCGAGGCGGATGTTCTACCACTACACCACCGAGGCGGATGTTTCTACCACTACACCACCGAGGCGGATGTTTCTACCACTACACCACCGAGTCGGATGTTCTACCACTACACCACCGAGGCTGATGTTCTACCACTACACCACCGAGGCGGATGTTCTACCACTACACCACCGAGGCTGATGTTCTACCACTACACCACCGAGGCTGATGTTCTACCACTACACCACCGAGGCTGATGTTCTACCACTACACCACCGAGGAGGATGTTCTACCACTACACCACAGAGGAGGATGTTCTACCACTACACCACCGAGGCGGATGTTCTACCACTACACCACCGAGGAGGATGTTTCTACCACTACACCACCGAGGCGGATGTTCTACCACTACACCACCGAGGCTGATGTTCTACCACTACACCACCGAGGCGGATGTTCTACCACTACACCACCGAGGCGGATGTTCTACCACTACACCACCGAGGCTGATGTTCTACCACTACACCACCGAGGAGGATGTTCTACCACTACACCACCGAGGAGGATGTTCTACCACTACACCACCGAGGCGGATGTTCTACCACTACACCACCGAGGAGGATGTTTCTACCACTACACCACCGAGGCGGATGTTCTACCACTACACCACCGAGGCTGATGTTCTATCACTACACCACCGAGGTGGATGTTCTACCACTACACCACCGAGGCGGACGTTCTACCACTACACCACCGAGGCTGATGATGTTCTACCACTACACCACCGAGGCGGATGTTCTACCACTACACCACCGAGGAGGATGTTTCTACCACTACACCACCGAGGCTGATGTTCTACCACTACACCACCGAGGCGGACGTTCTACCACTACACCACCGAGGCGGATGTTCTACCACTACACCACCGAGGAGGATGTTTCTACCACTACACCACCGAGTCGGATGTTCTACCACTACACCACCGAGGCTGATGTTCTACCACTACACCACCGAGGCTGATGTTCTACCACTACACCACCGAGGCGGATGTTCTACCACTACACCACCGAGGCTGATGTTCTACCACTACACCACCGAGGAGGATGTTCTACCACTACACCACAGAGGAGGATGTTCTACCACTACACCACCGAGGCGGATGTTCTACCACTACACCACCGAGGAGGATGTTTCTACCACTACACCACCGAGGCGGATGTTCTACCACTACACCACCGAGGCTGATGTTCTACCACTACACCACCGAGGCTGATGTTCTACCACTACACCACCGAGGCGGATGTTCTACCACTACACCACCGAGGAGGATGTTCTACCACTACACCACAGAGGAGGATGTTCTACCACTACACCACCGAGGAGGATGTTCTACCACTACACCACATAGGAGGATGTTCTACCACTACACCACCGAGGCGGATGTTTCTACCACTACACCACCGAGGCGGATGTTTCTACCACTACACCACCGAGGCGGATGTTCTACCACTACACCACCGAGGCGGATGTTCTACCACTACACCACCGAGGCTGATGTTCTACCACTTCACCACCGAGGCTGATGTTCTACCACTACACCACCGAGGCGGATGTTCTACCACTACACCACCGAGGCGGATGTTCTACCACTACACCACCGAGGCGGATGTTCTACCACTACACCACCGAGGCGGGTGTTCTACCACTACACCACCGAGGCGGATGTTCTACCACTACACCACCGAGGAGGATGTTCTACCACTACACCACCGAGGCGAATGTTCTACCACTACACCACCGAGGCGAATGTTCTACCACTACACCACCGAGGAGGATGTTTCTACCACTACACCACCGAGGCGGATGTTTATACCACTACACCACCGAGGCGGACGTTCTACCACTACACCATCGATGCGGATGTTTCTACCACTACACCACCGAGGAGGATGTTCTACCACTACACCACCGAGGCGGACGTTCTACCACTACACCACCGAGGCGGATGTTTCTACCACTACACCACCGAGGAGGATGTTCTACCACTACACCACCGAGGATGATGTTCTACCACTACACCACCGAGGCGGATGTTTCTACCACTACACCACCGAGGCGGACGTTCTACCACTACACCACCGAGGCGGACGTTCTACCACTACACCACCGAGGCGGACGTTCTACCACTACACCACCGAGGCGGATGTTTCTACCACTACACCACCGAGGCGGATGTTCTACCACTATACCACCGAGGCTGATGTTCTACCACTACACCACCGAGGAGGATGTTCTACCACTACACCACCGAGGAGGATGTTCTACCACATCACCACCGTGGCTGATGTTTCTACCACTACACCACCGAGGCGGATGTTCTACCACTACACCACCGATAATAATCAACTGCATTGGTGTGATGTCCAAATTATGCCACGAGAAAAGTCTGTTATCAGCCCTAAACACGAGAATAATGTGTTATCAGTTCTAAACACGAGAATGGTGTGATCGAATCTCTAAACACGAGAATGGTGTGATAGAATCTCTAAACACGAGAATGGTGTGAAAGAATCTCTAAACACGAGAATGTGATAGAATCTCCAAACACGAGAATGGTGTGATATCAGCTCTAAATAATGAGTTTTTATGATTTGCTCACGTCACATTCAAGTGTCAGATTTGTGACAATAATGCACTGAAAAAATCCCAGTATTTCATTGAAAAATATTTCATTAAAACTCTTTACCCTTTCGCACATACAGACTCCATGTAACACCTCTGCAGCAGACGATTTTTTGAAGAAAATTTGGCAAAAGAAGAAATAGCTCCTAACGAGCAATTTCTCATTTGGCCACAATGTTTTCAACTCTATTCAATTGTTTTACATTTATTTAATTGAGATTTTCCATATTTTCTCAAATTGTGTTTAAAGTCATCTGCTGCAGATTTGCTGTATGTTGGAAAGGGTTAAATGCATATTCTGACAAAAGAATCTCAAGACCCACTTTCTGTAAAAATATTCAATGGGCAATATTGAGCTTTTTGCAAACAATGCAGATACAGGTGAGCCAGCTCGTAACGAGCTGTCTCACCTGAAATCTGCATTGTTTGGCTGTGAGTTATAAAAATATTCCAAAAATCCTATAACATGAAAATAGAGTCGTCCGAGTTTGAACATGGAAGAGTCTACTTTAAACAATTCGGCGCTGAAAGGGTTAAGTTATGGCGTGTTATATGTTTGGTTAAATTGCCAAGTTCACCAGACATGTTGGCCTAACGAGGTCCCAATCTCGTCACGTACAATGTACGTGATAATGTACCAGGAGGATATCTAGGTTGATATGGGCCTATGGGCGCTAAAGATACAAAATCATTAATTATATTGTCAATATAATGTCTTCAAAGTCACTGGCTCGTTGTCACTGTGTACGACAGTTTCTCTTTTGATTTCTCTCAAATAAAAAATCCTTAATGAATCTTGATTTATAGACCGACATAATTATATTGCATGTTTTTGCTGTTGTTGAAAGACATGCTTTAATGCGTTGTAATGTATGATTCTAACACATACTGTCTTTTATTCAATCAAAAGAAGATCGGTTAACAGTATCAACCGATAACAACGAATATATCATTGTAGGAACAATTTCTTCTTGTTTTTGTATTTACGTATTTTCGAATACAATTCATCTATATACACGTATGTTACATACAATTGTTACTCAATAATGTTGACCTGATCCCGACTGCTGTGAACAATTCACAACTGTATAATTTCATGATATAATCCTGTACAATTACGTGAGTGTGTGTGTGTGTGTGTGTGTGTGTGTGAGAGATAATCTCTCTATCTCTCTTTTTCTCCTCCTCCCTTTCTCTCTCTCTCTCTCTCTCTTTCTCCCTCCCCCCTCTCTCTCTCTTTCTTTCTCTCTCTTTATTTCACCATCTCTCTATCTCTCCACCTTTCTCTCTATGTCTCCCTTCCATTTCCTCCCTGTATGTCGGTCTCTTCCCTTTCTCTCTGTGCATGTACATATGTCTGTCTGTCTGTCTGTCAGATTCTCTTTCTCTCTGTGTCTGTCTGTCTCTGTGTCTTATGTGTTAATGTGTGCGAATCTCTCCCCACTCCCCTTTCTCTCTCTCTCTCTCTCTCTCTCTCTCTCTCTCTCTCTCTCTCTCTCTACCCCTCTCTCTCTCTCTCTCTCTCTCTCTCTCCCTCTCCCTCTCCCCTCTCCCTCTCCCTCCTCCCCTCTCTCTCTCCTCTCTCTCTCTCTCCCTCTCCCTCTCTCTCTCTCTCTCTCTCTCTCTCTCTCTCTCTCTCTCTCTACCCCTCTCTCTCTCTCTCTCTCTCTCTCTCTCTCTCTACCCCTCTCTCTCTCTCTCTCTCTCTCTCTCTCTCTTTCTCCCTCCCCCTCTCTCTCTCTTTCTTTCTCTCTCTTTGTTTCTTCTTATTTCACCATCTCTCTATCTCTCCACCTTTCTCTCTATGTCTCCCTTCCATTTCCTCCCTGTATGTCGGGTCTCTTTCCCCTTCTCTCTCTGTGCATTGTACATATGTCTGTGTGTCTGTCTGTCAGATTCTCTTTCTCTCTGTGTCTGTCTGTCTCTGTCTGTGTGTCTATATGTGTTAATGTGTGCGAATCTCTCCCCACTCCACCTTTCTCTCTCTCTCTCTCTCTCTCTCTCTCTCTCTCTCTCTCCCCCTCTCTCTCTCTCTCTCTCTCTCTCTCTCTACCCCCTCCTCCTCTCTCTCTCCCTCTCCCTCTCCCTCTCCCTCTCTCTCTCTCTCTCTCTCTCTCTCTCTCTCTCATCTCTTCTCTCTCTCTCTCTCTCTCTCTCTCTCTCTCTCTCGATCGAGTACCAATTCGCTTCCGTCAGTTCAGTTATTTTCATCCAAATCCTGTTTGGAAACTTGTTTTGTACAATATCTAAGGCTAGCTGCATTTGTACAACCTTGCTATAAATCATGCAATGATATATAGGATATAGAACCTTTCATTGTATTTACGGAAATGACAGTCCGGGTGATGTTTTGACTACTTTCACCAACATAATACACTTCTTTCGGTTCAAAACGTTTGCAAATAAATGTTAATTAATTCGGACTGATTCGGATATTATCCCAACGATAATTCAATTCCATACGAACTAGTATGTAGGACTCCATCGCTAAAGACCGCTATGGTCGTGTGAGGTGGAGCGTCCGACATGAGTGCGGCCGGATCATTACCAAAGACATTAACAATGTAAGCATGGCTTTACTTTCTCATCGCTCCAGGATTTGTGGGATGAACATTGCCAGCGTGTGTATACCACGTGACTTTTTGACGTCATACTTGCATGTCAGACGGCAATAATTGCTCTTGATAAGAATGTAAAAACAATGGTAACTGTTTTATTTCTTCACCCTTTTAAATGAAACATAGCGCAGTCTTCTACGCCGCTTACAAATGTCCTATCTCCGTTTTTTCTTACAAGAGTTTGATGGTGGTTTAGTTTTTCAAACGCTTCGAACGAACCTGTTCTCAAAATACCAGTTTTGATAATGCTCCGGCTGTCGGCGATATTAATACATTTTTGAGAGCAGGTTCATCGAAGTATTTGAAAAACTAAACCACTAATCAATCTCCGTTGAAAACCCGGAGATAGGGTTCTGTAAACGGCGTACACTGCGCCATGTTTCATTACAAATGATGAAGAATTAAAAAAAGTTACCTTTGTTTTTACTTCCAAACCGAAGAAAAATATTTTCTGTCCACCCGTAGCATTTGTGCGTCAATGTCACTTGGTATACACACACATTGCGACTGACTTGCAGGTTATCATGATAAAATTTAACCAGTAATCCTGGTAACATATTCAGGGAACGCCGTGATATAACCGAAAAGGTGTTTGACATTTGGCATGAAACATCGTTTAATTGTTAATTACATCAATTGTTTTTAGTATATTTATTAATGACCGTGTGAGTTTCAATAAACAAGTATATGAGACACACAAAAGACATCCGATTACTAAAATAGACAGATTAAAATTATTACGAAATCCCCGTGGTAATTTTTGCTATGACGTATTATCAGCGAACTCTTAAAATGTTCCAAATGACACAAGTGCAAACATTTAAGGTCCATCTGATGAGTTCGCTCTCTGATCAATGCCTTTCAGAAGATAGATACAAATTGTAAAATCTTTTCAAATTGTACCGATCAATAAGGCATTGTTAGGACTTCCTAAAATCGATCCGATTCGCGCGTAATGAATCTAATGTACATCATTTGTTCCTCTCAATTATTTGATGATTCAGGAGGAACTTTCCTTAATGAGAAGCGCTCTACGAAATGCAACCATTTTGGCGTTTTGCGATCAGTGCAGATCCAGAATTACCTGTGAAAACGCACAGGACGACCTGGCTCTGTACTGTTCGCCACTAAGTTACAGTGGATTCCAAAAACTTTCTGAAAGACAAGTATCCATATATCCGGGCTGAGTGGGGTAAGTGTGTGTGAGGGGGGGGGGGGGGGGGGGGAATAAGCGTCAGAGTTCGATCACGATGGAGGTCCTTGTTGAGCAAGGCAACATTTTACAGCTGCTGTGGTTACCAAAGGAATCATAATAATTTATTTAATTGAACAATGTGATAAACGTCGTAGCCTCAATTAAATAGAATCGATTAATTGCCCGGATGTACAGGTATCCTTTTCTACAATTATTAATATACCCGGATAGACACTTTTCGCATCCTGTGGAAATCACTACTCTATACATCTATCCCACTAAGACGGAATGTGTCGGCCGGATCAGTTTGCCGCGATAGCGCAGGCTGATCTGGTCGATACATTACGCAGATGTCTATCGCCGCAGCTGCATTTTGGGGCATTTTGAGAAAAATGTATAGACACGTTCTACAATGCCTAAAGGGAGCTTCGCCCCTGGAGCATGGCTGAATTATATTACGAAAATCAGCATTTTTGAAAGTATCATTCGAAACTGGTCTTCCTTCACCCTGCATAGATTTACCAGTCGTAAAGGCAAGAGTACTTGCGGTATATGGGTGCTGTACACCAGATGGATTCAACATTTTGAAATGTTGACACTTCTGTAAATATTGCTAACGTGACACCAAAGTAAGTAATAAATAGTCAAAACTATTTTGGCAGTAAATATTGAAAAACAGTCAATTGAAGTCATGAAATGTACAGAATTGGCTTACTGGGTATGTCTGCCCTGTAAACAATGAAGCATAAACGATCAAATATTACAGCTGTTATTGTACTGGCTGGAGGTTGAAAGTTAAATTACTTTATATAATTTTTTATCCCAGCTCTAGGATTCTAATATTTCGAGAAAGTTTAAACTTTGACAATATTTCTATATCTTGGAGATCTAGCACCGTTAAGGTATCGGGAGATCGACTGGTTAGACAATGTGACCGCGTTCGACCACCGTCTGGTTGTATTTAGTATATTTAAACTGTTTTTGATTGACTTCCTTCCGTGTTGTTAACTGATCCTGGGAACATGAATTTGCATATACATTTATTACGTAGAAATGGAATTATACGCGATTAGGATTTAATATGGTCTCCATGGTTCGATCCCGCCCATGACGGTCATGATAAGTGACCTGTGACAATTTACTATCTATTACTGGCTAGTCAGCACAAGATCATGGAAACATGTTCTCTCATTTGATAAACCGAAATACAGTCGAAAATTCGCGTAAATGTAAAATAAATACAAAAACACACAACAAACCTATTCCCAGCATATAACAATGCTGCACCAACGACCTTGAAATCAACTAGACAAATCTTTCAAAGATTCTATAGATGAGAGTTACTGCAGCATTGTTGGGAACAATGTTTCAACAGTCGTCTTTTAATAAAATATGTAAACAGAATAACTTCTTGCACACACTCATAGTGCATCAGTTGAATGACTTGCATAACTGAATAGCATTCAGTTTAAAATCATAAGACTGTTTAGCTGTCGACAAGTTTGTTGGTATGGTATTTTTACGTCTGCTTTCAACTTTATTTCAGTCGTTACTGATAATTTACAATTTAGATGTTATATTCTTCTACTTCAATATGTTAGCACTGCAGTAGAACTACGATTTTTTTGCACACCACTCACAGTTGGCGTTTTCGACATGACTTGCATAACTGAATTAATTCAGTAAAAAAAAATCACAAAGCTGTTAAACAATGTAGCTGTTCGTAAAAAGTGTGCTTGTTTGCTGTTTTATGCGGATGCTCAACAATTTTTAGGCGTTCCTGATAATTCTAATTCTGCGGTAATCATATCACTTAACCAGCGCGTTTGTCGGTTATGCTATTCCCACATTATTTTAAAGTGTCAATGAGGAAACCCGGATTACTATCATTTTCAGCATTTGTTCGACCGACGGGGTTCGAACTTAAGTTTTCCAGCTGTCAAGGAGACACTACACCATCAAGTCTTTCTCGAAAGGACATGGAAGTTCTGAATTCTATTGCGATAGTATAAATGCTCACTTTCTTTATACACAAAACACGAGAGAGGATGCCACGGGTAATTTGAATATACTCAGAAGGGCATCTTTTGGTGTGGCTATTAAAATTCCTTTATTAACTTAAACTAATTAAAGGTTGTAAAACATTTTGTTCGTTAAAAACATAACACGAAAATACACGGCTAGTCGGCAATACTGTAACGGCTTTCCTCTAAAAACTGTTTATTAAGGTCCACGCAGGTAACACGTAGCTGCACAGACTCTCGAAATGTGTTTTACCCATCACTTGGCTATATATGCTCTCGTTCACAAACAACCAAGAGACTACCAGACTACCAATGGCCGGAAAAGGTCTTTCGACATCTGTTTTTCTATGATGTGCTATAAATGCCTTCATGCGTAAACACGAAACAAGAGTGGGAGTTCAACACATGTTACAGAGACCTC